>JASAND010009595.1:0-40755 GCA_030248195.1 Trissonchulus latispiculum | reverse complement strand
TTTGGTACCCGAATCTCTGCAACGGTATTTCCTTGGTCAACTACATCAAACTCACATGGGCATGGTCAGGATGAAGTCATTAGCTCGGCAATACATATATTGGCCTGGCATCGACAAAGACATTGAAAACTTAGCCAAGCGGTGTTCGGGTTGCAATAAAAGAGCCAATATGCCTCCTAAAGAAACCGAAGTTACCTGGCCTCAGGCTACTCGACCAATGGAAAGAATCCACATTGATTTTGCCGGCCCTTTCTATAACCGGATGTGGCTAGTAATTGTCGATGGCTACTCCAAATGGCCGGAAGTTATAGAAATGAAATCCACCACCTCCTTCACTACAATACAAGTCCTTCGGCAATATTTTGCCAGATACGGAATTCCAGAAACAATGGTTAGTGATAATGGTCCGCAGTTTACTTCATGGGAATTCCAGGAATTTTGCCAGCAGAACAACCTAGCTCACGTCTATTCTCCTCCATATCACCCATCCTCAAATGGTGAAGCTGAAAGATTTGTGCAAACCTTCAAGCGGGCTGTTGAAGCAGCCAATCCTACTGCAAAAGACACGGCAAAGGTTGTTTCTCAATTTCTCCTTACATACCGCTCTCTCCCTCACACGATGACCGGAATATCGCCATCAGAACGATTTCTAGGACGACCCATGCGCACAATTTGGTCAGCCCTTACCAAGCGTAATTCCACGTGTTCTCGAAACAAAGTGGTGCCTTCACGCGTTTTCAAACAAGGAGATGCCGTTTGGGTACGACAATATTCGGGATCCGATCGCTGGAGTAAAGGAATTGTCGTTTCACGAAATGGATCCGTCATGTACTCAGTTTTCACAAACGACAAGTCTTGCATGCGTCACGTGGATCAACTGCGCCCAGCAACCCCGACTACTGCAGCAACGGGAGCCGCAGATAGTTGGCTTGTCTTCCCAGGCCCAGGTTCCGATACCAGAAATCCTCCTGTGAATCCGCCAGTGCCCAACCCCAATCCTGACATTCCGAATCGACGGCGACTGCCGGTGAGACGACGTCGTCGGCCTGAACAGTTCGATCCTGTTACGGGAGACTTCTTCCGTTCAGACTAAACGGGGAGATGAAGTATAGGAATTATAGAAATTATAAAATAGCTCACTTTTGTGTGTGATTCGTTCTACGAGTTCTTGTTGTGTGAAGTATAGTTTTAAGAGCATTGAGTTGCTAGCTTGTCTGCCGTTACTTCATACATATCAACTATTTACTTAATAATTCGGTTTTCGAAAACTACCTTCTAAGCCTCTTTCTGAGACACCATCACTATGCTTTTATGCCTTTACTATCAACGCAAAGATATATAACTCTATTCTACTTTGGATGAAAACGAATTAAAGCCGAGCTTGAGTTAAATCTTGTCTTGACTCTACAACACTCCAATCTTTCGTGAAAGCGGCATCTAATAATATATAAGATACACGTATTGTACTATACCAATTACGTAATGTAAATAATTATTAATTGCAAATAATTTTATCTTGGTTGTAACTGCAAGGTCAATTATATATACCCTCTTCCCACGCAAACGTCGGCGAAGACCGAGTATGCGTTACGATTCACTTAAAAAGTCGATTTTCAAAAGCTACTATCTAAGCTTCTTTCTGAGACACCTTGGCTATGCTTTTATGCCTAATACTATCGTATCAAAGATGTATAATTCTATTCTACTTTGGACCAGAAAACGTTAAAGCCGAGCCTGAGTTACACGAGTTTAAATGTTAGTCTTGACTCTACTCTGATCTACTCTTTCGTGAAATCTGCCTCGACCATAGTAGCATAACATATATAAAATAAAAATAATGTTACACAATCCTGTTACATAAACTCGTTACATGTTACATTATCAACATATACTTAAGGGGTTCCTTAAGGGTTCCATTTTTCGGTCATTTTTTTCGACTTTCCCTGATCTCGCTGATTTTTACATATTTTATTGTCCAAACGGTATATTTTAACGAGTTTTTAAAATTAAAGTTGTAAGTCTTACGGTTATTGAGTAATTTCACCTCAAAGTTGAGATTTCATGTGTTTAAACAGGAAATTAGAAAAGTTGTCACTTTTTCACGTGCGCCAGAGAAATCTCACGAATGGCAAAATGGATCCGTTCTTTAAATTTTAATCCCGTGTTTCCGAACTGTGATTTGTAGGAATCAGAATTTTAAATTAGTTCTTGAAAAAATTTTAATGAATTTTTGAAGTAATAAAATTTCGCATCAGTTCAAATTTTATTACTTCAAAAATTCATTAATACTTTTTCAAGCCCTAATTTAAAATTCTGATTCCTACAGGTCACAGTCCGGAAACATGGAATTAATATGATATAAAGCGTGCACCGATCCATGTTGCTATTCGTGAGATTTCTCTGGCGCACGTGAAAAAGTGACAACTTTTCAAATTTCCTATATAACACATGAAATCTCAACTTTTGAGGTGAAATTACTCAATAACCGTAAGACTTACAACTTTGCAGTTATTCTATTCATCTCATCTTATGCAGTATTTGTCACCAAAATTCCAGTACTATGTTATTTTATCCAGTCTAATTTCGCGATCAAAATGAAACCGTGTTTGCCCATTGCAGGCAGCTACAATTTGTATTCTGCACTCCATGTATAGAGCCAAGAGAAGTAATGTTAAAAGCCAGTTAGGTTGCAAAAACCCCTTCTCCTGTTCACGTCAAGCATAGATATGTAACAATTTCGAGTGTGTGCCACTCAGAAAGTTACGACAAGCAAGCGGCAACGGCGTTGTCGAAGCAGTAGGAGTGGGTCTGAGCGAGCCAATTTCAAGTTGTTTCAGACCTTGATAAAATCAGAGAGTAAAACATCCATTCATAATCCATCATTGTTTATTGTTACAGAAGAAGAGTAAGCCACCAGACTACTTGTTTAGAATTGCGGAAGGATGCTCCTACCACAATGCAACGACTTTTTGCGACAGGAGGTGGAGTAGAAGTTTAACAGCCCTGTAAGGGAAGCAGTCACAGGAAAGATAGTCCAGCCTGGTACGGGAGTTCAGCTGGTGGCCTTGTGGTGTAGTTGGTTAGCATGTCTGGCTCCGAAGCAGAAGGGCCGTGGCTCGACCCCGGATGGGCCAATGCATTACTTTCCATCCTGACTGAAAAGCTGATCCTCCCTCTTCCCTTCTCCCTTCTAGGTCCTGGTTTCGTGGTGCAAGGGTGCCTGACGCCTCCCGTTTGGCCAGGTTTGGCCCTGTTTCCTCTTGGCCGACCAGCCCTGATTGAAGCGTTACAGTTCCGTAATCCTACTGCCAATCAAAGTGCAGAATGTAGATCCCACCAAACGGAGGAGCTTTTGCAATCTGATTGGTTGTTGACTACCGGGCTATTCGTCACCCATATTTGTACTGAGAGTATGGGACCCATACACTCCCAAAGATAGATACTTTCCCTGAATTGCGGACCCTTTTTAGACAGTACTAAACTACTGTAATATTATGTTCTACACCGGCTACAAACAGGAAAGAGGTTTCTGCAATATGATTGGCTGCTAGCTATCCCCTTCCGAAATGGGAGATCATTCGAGTCCAAGTCGGAGCACCGTTACGCAATACCGAGAGGAAGCGAAGCTTGACACCTATACGCTTATGCTCATAATAAAAGAATATAAGGTTCCTGTTACACTCAATAAATGCAAAACCGATTTTCCGTTTCCAGATTGGATGTTGGGGCATTTAAACAACCACAGAGCAAGCGGGTTGGGGGGGCTAAGTGTTGCACCGGGTTTGTGCCTTAATTCTGAATCCGACACAAACCCTGAACTCTATCCTTGATGTCATTGATTCCGCGTTTTTGGGTTGCCGTATATTGTTGTTTACATTTTCTAACTAAACTTTTTAGCAATCACAATAAAAACTGAACTTTCCTAATTCAAAACAGCAATTCAAGAAGATCTGCAGTCCAGGGTTTTACAGCCAATAAGATTTAGCCCTCTGTAATAATGAAGTTTAATTTTCGGGATGGAATTTTTAGCTTTCATTATAAAATGTAATTGAATTGACTAAAAATGTGTAACAAACTTTAGTTTTTAATGATTTTAGGTAAATATTCTGTGACTAGATCTAATATCAAAATATACTCACCAAATTGGTCCATTTAGAATCTGGAAGCAGATTACGAAAGAAAAATAAGAAAAAATAAAATATGTACAAAAAACTATATACAGATTTTACAAAAATTATACGGATAGAAAAGAATCATTTATGGCGCTGATTGATAAATTGAATTAAAGTTAATGAACCAATTCAAAGGAGCTTTTTCTGTTGTAGTTTTAAAATTTCTAAATTATGCAAATTAGTTTCATTTTAAACTACCCTAGTTGCTCAGGACAAATCTTGTCGAATCTGAACTTCTAATTTATATTTTTCCTTTAGGGTAATATTTCTGCGTGGAAGGATTGAAAATCCGGAACTAGACTAAACATCGAAATTGTCACTAAATTAAATTTCAGAAATGTCACTGAAAGGCAACTAAAAGCAACGACAGAAGAGGAAGAAGAAAGTCATGCACCACAGAAGGTCTGGGAATTTTCAACTTCCGGAGGGAGTCAAACCCACCCCATTGCGCCAAAGCAAATTATCTGATTATTGATACGTAAAGTGTTGATTGCCAGTCATGCAACAGCTTGTTTTCCCCGGAGCACATTATACATGTCCTGGGAGTTTTAACCCTCCCCAGACCTGGAGCTCACATCTTCTAGAGGGTTCCTCATCCCTAATCCGGATTTTTCCGGTTTTTTTGTTGGTTTGGTTTTATTTCCAAATTTTTGTTCTGTCCGGCCCAGGCCGCTGCCGGACTCACCGGGTCTGTCGCGTTTTCTGTATCTCGAATAGTTTCTTCTTTGGGCAAAAAACCAGAAAAATCCGACTTTCCGAACCTCTCCCAAATTTCCCTACTGCACATGTCTGCCATGGCGCCACAGATATTAGAGTTGTCATCTAGAGCCCAGGTGCCACTACTGGATCCGGAGTCAATTCAAAGCCCTGGCCCAAAGTTGAGGCTTACTACAATTCCCAACCTAAAGTCCGTTCAGGCTGTGTGCCCGAGAGAAAACTCAAGACTCAGGAAACCAGGCCCTGTGAATCTGGTAGGCCCGACTGCTAAGACCAGCGGATCCAAGTTTAGCTAGATCAACTCGAAGCACTGCTTAACATAATCAGAAAACGTTTTCAGAAAACCAAATCCAAATAGTTTCAGTTTAGGTTGTTGCTTCAGTGACTAGATTTTAAGCAATACTGAAATTATGAACTCTTATTGCCATTATAACTGTTAACTGGTATTACGACAGCGCTAAGAAGTCGTGAAAGGGACTCTTTGTTATGGAATTGAGGAGAAATTTGCCGACTACAGCACTCTTGATGTCGGCAAGGGTACTGTATGTGTAATAAGCGTGACATATCATTTGCTCGCTAACCGCTGACCCCTAAGTTCGACCCTAGTGACCCATAAATAAGTAAACACGAGCAGTTCGTGCGCGAATTTTGTGTCCGCTTCAATCTTTACGATACAAACATAGAGGGCGAATTTATTAAGGTCCCATTTGGAGATCAGCCGTTGACGTGCAGAGAATGTGTCCCGCTTATAATGTATGGAGTAAGACAGCTGATAATGCACTCTTATGTATTACGTACTGAGTAAGCCGAGTATATTACAAGTTGATTACAAGTTTTCTAAAGCTGAACAGGGTTCATACTGTTTCTCAATATTTCCCTAGTGTAATATAGCTTTAGTGATCTGTCGTTCCAAAGTTATGCTTAAAGCCAGCAAGATTGCAGCTGAAGTATGGCCTGACCAAAACTGAAGCATGAAAGAAAGTTGCACACCACCAAGCACCCAAAAATCGGAATCATGGCGGGATTAAAGTACTGTAAACTAAGTACATGCATGCCTAATAAATAGTTAATTAAATCTTTTATAGCTATTTGAGTGAATGACAAGAACGCATTATGAATTACGTAATTTTCAAAAAATGGCTTACTCACCAGAAGGCTCCATGGCAAAGAAAAAGAAGAAGAAGAAATATTATAAAAATAAATAAAATATTAAAAATATACAAACAACTATTTACAAAATTTACAGATATATAGAAAACAGAAAGAAAATATCATTCATTTGATGGCTGATGTGATAATTGCAGATTAACAAGTGTTTAAAAATTCTCTCTGAACTTCTTTTAAAGCTTCCTAAATATGCAAATGAGCTTTCGCTTTTCCACTTTTCAAAGGTTAGAAAGAGTCAAGTGTGGTCTACTGGATCAGGTTTCATCTATATATTTAGCAAACTTTTTATTTACAATAAATTTGGATTTTTGCCGTGAGCCGGGAGTAGTGAAGAACCGTAAAAACGGGGAAATATAGGCCACATTCAACCCTTCTTTTGCATGTTTTGCTCAGAACGGGATGAAACGGAAAATTTATTCCTTAACGGTGGATTAAACTTATGGTTAATTGAACGGATCGGACGGCAGATTTCCTATTTATTTGATTTTTTGCACTTTCCTTTTTTTACTGAACCGCACTCTCGAGTTTTGTACGTTTCTTCCTTGCTCTAAAGGTTGTAGCATGAATAAGCCATAATACGATCCAGAAAAAAATATGTGCTGAAATACGAAATAACGAGAAACCTACTCCACAAACTTGCACACTAACTACCAGGGGTGGAAACTGGGTCACTTTTTGTGACCCTTGACCCACTCGACCCAAACGCAAACTTGACCCAGACCCAAGGTGACCTATAAAATTTTAAAATTTGGTGACCCAGACCCAAATGACCTAAACGTTTTCGTGACCCAGACCCAACTGACCCAAAAATTTTCGTGACCCAGACCCAAATGACCCAATAGGATAACATGACCCAAACTAACTTGATTGTCCTTTTGCGCCGTGTTTTTACAACAAGAATATTTTAATGTTTTTAGTGTCTTTCATTACTTTTTCAGTAATGATAGAATTGAAAGAAATAATTGCTACTGCAACATTTTGCTGGCCGTTTTGCTTATAAAACCTGAACGGTTCACGCTGTAAAACTTCATGATCGATAGAAATGTGTCCATCGTTGTACACGGCTTTTACTATTTATGTGAACCCACTCAAATAGAATGGCAGGAAACTCACACCTAACTCTAGTGATTTCTGCGCAGTGAGTACTATGTTTAATTAAATTGTTAGTCAACGCGCCGAAGATGCGAAATTTTTTTGGAAACGGTGGGTCTTCCTTTAAAATCAGCTAAATTTCCAAAGCAAAAATTGAAGCCGGAAACCACTTTTAAGACTTGGCCAGACTATGTGACCCAGACCCAAAATGACCCACTAAAATTTACTGACCCAGACCCAAAGTGACCCACAGGGAGCTTGACCCAGACCCACATTGACCCAGAGGTTTCACAAAACTAGTGACCCAAGACCCAGTGACCCAAGCAAAAACGGCGACCCAAACGACCCATGACCCAATGACCCATGACCCAGTTTCCATCCCTGCTAACTACATTCATGAGGATTCACGCACCAAGGTGGATTTTACTGGTTTCAGACAACTTCAGTTACGATAACAACTTCTACTTTCTACAATTTACATAGCCAACTAATATCAGTTTGTTAATTTAGCATTCATTATTTTGTATAATTAAATAAGCGACATGGTTATCTGTAGACTACGGTGAGAATGACGTTTTTCGCAGCGACGAGTAGCGCTGTCTTGGCTACGAATTTCATTAGGAACAGGACTATTTCGAGTTTGTGATGGCATGAATTTGCAGTGGGAAGCTTGAGTGAGAGCTATCTTCTGAAACATGAATGCGCTTGTGCGTTGAAAGTTGACACTGGATTCGAATTCCGGTTTCAGACTGTTACCCCTCAAAAGGGACTGACCCATACTGGGGGGGATGACTTTCAGGGGTGCGAGATTCCCCAACACAATCCCCGAAACTAACCCCTATTTCAGGTTATCAGAACATGATCGTTTCACAGCATCTATTTCTGAAATTTTCATTTTACAGGCTTTGAATCTTGTCATTTTCAAACAGCTAATATCTCACAGTAAAATTATGACGACCTTCTTCGGTGTCTCAGCCACTTTTTCCAAAAAAGTGCTTTCCCAATGCTTAACATGCAAATTAGCTTGCAAAAATTACTTCCCAAACAAACAATTTTAGACCCTTCCTATGATGAAGCGGAGAAAATGAGTTGAAATTTCAATTTAGAAGCTAAAATTGTGCTTTCGTTAGGTAATAATGAGAAGTGAATTTTGCGTCACTGAGCTGAAATGCTGAAGATTGTGTGCAAACGTTTTAATTTGTATATCCTCTTTAATTCACTGGATATGCGAATTCTGAAGAATAAACTCCAGCTATTTTTCACTAAACCCTGCAAATCTGGACATATTCTAATAGTAATATTCTAACAACATTGTTACTTGTTACTTTCATTTTCCATAAGTTAAAATACATACGTACATATATACAGAATGTCAATTGGAACTGTTCATGAATAAGTCAATAAGTCATTAATTTAGTCAAAATTGCTTTAGGCTAAAGTTCACTCACCGCTAGGCTCCATAGAAAACTGTGAAAAGAGAAAATGAAATAAATATAAAATAAAGAAAAAATGAAAATATACAAGAAAACTATTTACAGGATGTACAAAAGTTAAAGGAAAAAATAAATTTCATGTAAGCGCTGATAGAAGAATTGAATAGAAATGAATGAATGAAGGATTTTTTCAGTTTTAGGATTAACTTTTTAAATATGCAAATTAGTTTGGTTTGGTCTCAATTGTGCTACCACTAGTTTATTAATTAGAGTTCGGAAACCTTGTATAATAATTAATATCACAAGATTATTGAAAAACTTTCTTTATTTTCTTATTTGGTCCACAAAATATTTCTTACAGGCTTTACAAAAATATCAATTTCAACTCTCCATTCGGTTATAGAAAAGACTAGTTTCAATAATTAATTAATTTAGTTAACTAAAGCTAACTTCAATTTGCCATTGCCTTTTGCCTCCGCACAAAACGGGTAACACACACACAAATCAGGTAAGTGCAAAGCCTGGTAGGTGGAAAATTCAAACTTCGAAAAAGTTTGTAAACCTTCAACTGCTAACAATAATTGCTTCATTGGTTTTATAATTTGGAGGTGACTGTCGAAAAAAGGCAGCCGCGGGTGAAAAACCCCCACAAAATTGGCTTTCGCCACATCCATTTTCCACTGTATTTTTGGAGCTATATGTTACGTCTGGTGGGGCGAAATAGAGCCTAAAATAGGCCCATCTTAGTTGAATCTGATTGGTAGTTGTAGACTCATCTCACCGAAGACCGCTCGGCTCTCGTTCAAAGGGACTGCAATATCTCGTTTTGCAACAAAAATGAAGCCCATATGGCCAAGTCTTAGTACCAAGATATGCATAATATCGAGAGTACATAATAGTGTAAAGATTTGGCTCCGCCGGGAATCGAACCACGGACCTCCCGAACTGCAGTTGGCGTGCAACCACTACACCACGGAGCCAGGAGAGAAGAGCACATAACTTCTATATCATTGGTGCTCTCTGTACAATAGAATAAGAGTATTTCACTCTTACATTATCATGTAGTAAGAATGCTTGATATGCTCGCACTTGGGTCGTTAATGCGACACCCACCACGCTCCCGAAAGTCTCGAAGCGGGGCCTGGGCCTGCCTACCTGCTGGAACTAAATGCATGTTTCCATCGAAATGTGAGTCTCTGCTCGCTAGTTCGCTAATTAGCCTTCAGCCTGCGGTTTTATTAGTTACGGTACTTACAGTATTTTATTAGTAATTTGTATTAATAAATTACAGATTTGGTTTAAAGCTGTTGCTCTAGGAATGTAGTTTCCGCCAAACTTTATGCCAAATTAGACAGATGATAGTACTTTGTTTCATTCGTTTCACTGCCAGAAAATACGCAACAAATTAAAGTTGGTAACCACAGTTCACTCATATCGATTTTCGCTTCAGCTTATTATTTCTCATATGCAGTGAAAGCTGATTCAAAAATTTTGATGTCAAGGTGACTTCATAGACGTGATCGCACAAGGAAGCGTCTCATCGCTTATCATCGCACCATGTTCTGCAACACGCTGTTTTATCGGTTTAATATCTCATTGCAGCGGCTTCGTTCACGTATATCGTGACAGGCTTTCCTTGAGCACGCCACTGAAGAAATTTCCCAAAACTGAATATGCAAATTAGTTTGCAGAAACTTCCGCCCTCATAGAAGAAAACGGGTTCACGTTCACTCGCGGCTAAGACTCAGAAAACTCGCCATTAACCTATTTACATCCATGTTCTACTGCATTGGAATCAAAGAATATGTGCGTTTAGGTAAAGAGGCTGAATTCATGAATGCTATTTACAAATTTATGTAGTACTATTTAGTAATATAAGTATACCATAAATCTAGTATAAATCTAGTACAGCAATAATGAGGAAATAAGGTTACAATGTTTTAATAAAATCTTAACTTAAGAAAATCAGTATTTAAACTAAGTGCACTTAATTATATACTGATTAGGTTAATTATATATTTTTAACATTATTAATTGATTATCAGCAAACAAGTTTTATGGCTATAATTCCGTCGATTTGGGAGTACTCAAGTACCTTGCTTGTTAGCAAATATAATATATGGGTCTTAGCGATTCGCTAGAAAATTTTTTGATTTTATAGCCAATTAGGTACTAATTACTGCTACTTATAAAATTAAAGTATAAATACTCACCACTAGGTTCCATGTTGCACAGAAGAAGAATAAAAAATTAATAAATTAATACAAAAATTAAATTAAAAATGTGCAAGAAACGTATATACAAAATTTACAAAATTTATAAAAAATCCAAAATTTCATTAATCACTTGATAGTAGTTGAGCAGTAGACACAATGATTTACTAATTACTTGTCTTTTTCCGTTTTCTAAAATATTCAAATTAGTTTCATATTTTTCTTCAGCTTTGTCTCTTACAGTTGAATTTCGAAGGACATTCGGAAATTTTTCCTGGCATTCCTGGCAACAAAGATTTTCAGTGAAGAAATGCAGAATGCAGTAGTATTTTCTATGCGCTGTACCTACGGCTTTAAACCTTTAGTTAGCTGCCCATCAAAGGACATGAAATTATAATGATCTTTACACATTTACAGGGCAGCCAAAACCCCTTAAAACCAGATTTTTAATTTATCATCAAATTATCTTCTGCTTAATCTGATAGTCTAATCTAATCTTAGCTGTGAAATTGCTAAGTGCTCACTAGTAATCATCCGGCGGTAATAAACAGATTAATGTGTGTTAATGAATTTTATCAATATTTTAGACTACACAGATTTTGTTATACTGATTATAAAGTTGCATTGAATTATTGGATAATGCCAGAGTTGAGTATATTTTACCTTCTTTACAAACATTGGTTAACTATTATAGCTAATAATTACAAAATAATAAATGTTACTTAGTGTATATTAGAGTAAACATTCATCCGTATACAATTGCACTCACAGAATAGAAAACTGATTTTTATACTGAAATATTCTAAATATTAAAATTGAAGGTCTATACTCACTGTTAGGCTTCATATTAAGTTGTTGAAAGAGAAGGAATAAAAATACAAGGAATAAGAAAATAAGAAATATACAGGAAACTATTTACACAGTGTACAAAATTTAAATAAATATAAACAAAATCTCATATGACGTTGATTGAAAAATTAAATTGCAGCGAATAAATTAATTGGTTGAGCAGAGTTCTAAGTTTCGTGTCAAACTTTTTCAAATATGCAAATTAGCTTGGTGTTTCCCTTAAATTTAGTTGGTCATCAACCAAATCAAGTAGATCAATCAAGTTTCCTATTTCGATTCATCTTATAGAATCACCCGTCATCCGACCTGACTTTCTGCAAGGCTCAGACCTGATAAGATAACATAGGAAATCCGATAAAACAGAACTCAGACACGGAAAATTTGAAAACTTGAAAACTAAAATTTCAGATTTACTGAAATCCTCTCAAAGACTGAACCAATCAAACCGTTTCTAAGTCTTCCTTAGATTTTGTTGGAAACTTCTTTTAACCAATTGTATATCGGTTTCAATTTTCCCTTTTCGGATTATATTATAGCTAGTCTCGTTTATATCTGCACCCTCAATTTATGATTATTGACCAAGTGTCCTGGTATTAAGTATTGGTATATCGTTGATCATCAAATATTACTAAATCATCAAATGTTCAACTTTCTCGATTTGCAAACATTGCCCATGATTCTGCTGAAGTGCTGTGGATCAGACTCAAACGCCCGTTTTGGTTTATTGGTGAATTTTTTTGTAGTACTTAATCCTACAGTTTTGGCGGAGGGGAGCGGGACAAGAAGTTTGTTCAACTGCATTTAGCTAATGGTTTGCAGTATTTTTCAAGACAAAATTTTAATCATAAAGAAATAGCTCAAATGCCTGCCAACGGAGATGCTCCAGAAATTAGTCCTCTTTGAGTAAGAACATTCACAGCGCCCATTGGTTCTCTCCTGATTCGGTCTAAGGTTTAGCCTTTGTCACTGTCGGTAGTTGGGTGGTAGAAACATTTGAATCTGCATGAAACCGAAACGGAAATTCGTTAACCGTTTTGAAATAAAAATGTATTTAGCATTTTTGGGAAATTTAGACGGTTGATTATTATAATGTTTATGGAAGGCTTCTGGAGTTAAATGAAATTGTCACTTCAGCACCTGAGATCCGATATTTTAGAGCCTCTGGTGGATTTCAAACCCGTAACTTCCGGATTACCTGCGGTTATTCCGGATTTCAGATGCTCTGCTATAGATCGAGGCTATAGTCACAACAAACTAGAAAGAGCTCGTATCCAAACTAAAGTAACAATGACTTAATAATGCGCTAAACAAGCCGTAGACCTCTAACACTACATTACATTCAAGTTAAACGCAAGTTAAACCCTGACTACCGCCGTGTTTCGTTCAAAGCGTTTCATTCATCGAGTATGTGCCGTTGACAATTGGCATTCGGATCGGAACCCTACTACCAAGAGTCCATGATTTTCTCCTGTATATTAGAAGAATGGTAAGCCACTAGAAGGCTTCTCTTCTTGCCATTGCATAACGGTGCTCCGACCACAATACGCGAATGTGCCCTCGTTTGGGGGGGGTCGCAGGTATGCCCCCCTCCGTTTGGTGGGGGGGGGGGGGTAGTCGAAAGTAGTCCCCAAGGTATCTTTGTGTTCTAAAGCTCGATGCAGACACAAACGAGACGCACGCATCTTTCGTTTTCGATCTTTGACATCAACTTCAACTTCAAACACGTAAAGATACGGCGAGTGAGCGTACAGAAACGTGTAGTGGGTGCTGATTTGTGGGGGGTCACTAGGTACACGTTTGTGGGGGGCCAGCCGCAGAGTTGGCTCCGGGTCCGAAATTTCAGGCCCGGCCCGGACCCGGACCCGGACCCTTTAAGCCAGACCCGGACCCGTCCAGACCCGGATCCGGGTACCCGGCTCTAAAAAAGAACCAGTTTGCATTTCAAACCTTCACTGCATTCTGAAATTTCACAGCAACTTTATTAATAGCCCAGCCAAGAATAAAATCTGTGATAAGCTTTAGGTAAATTTATTTCACGCTTTACGACAATTTTACATGGTTTGAGTACTAGGGTTTGGGATCTCGCTTGTATATTGGTAGCAAATTTTGTAATGAGTCCAGAGACAGTGCGAGACAGTGTCCTTCGGATAAGTTATATACGATTGCTCTGGAGGAAAGAAGGTGAACGAATTTTTGGTGGCTTGTATTTAAAAACAATGTCCTTGAGCTTCTTTGCTAAGTTTGCGTGCATTGCGAAATCTTATATCAACTTATCAATTCTAGTTATCATGTTTCTACCTCCAATTCTAGCTATTACATATTTTGTTTCCAGCCCAGCAGAGTAACATAGATTAGAATGACCTCAGCTAGGCAACTACTAAACATTCTATCCCAATGTCTAACACATCGGTTCCACCAACCTTCTTAGAAAAACAACAAATTATAATGTTTTAACATCCCTAAATGTACCAAAATCCAGCTTTCTTCAGTATTTTGGACCCTAACCCGGACTTGGACCCGCGGATACCCGGACCCGCGGGTCCTAAAGTTGGACTCCGGACCATGGCCCGGCCCGCGGGTACCCTCACCCGGCGCCAACTCTGGGTTTCCGTTGGGGGGGGTCGCTCAGGCAGGCTAAGTTTGGCTCATTCTGATTGGCTGGCGGCGACCCCCCCCACCAAACGGGGACCACTTTTTGTGACCCCTCCGTCAAACGGGGACCCATTTTCAAATAGAGCAAAATCAACCTTTGCTTGACCTCCCCCCCCCCCCAAACGGCAAGAGGTTTCCGCGATCCGATTGGCTGTTGGCTGCCTCCTACCAAACGGGGACCTCTTTTTGCCCCTCCCCTCACCAAACGGATGCGCTGTCAATTTGGTCGACCCCCTTCTTATAGTGCAATTATACACTCTTGCTGCTACTGAAACCGGTGTTCTGCAACCGGAACCGGTCCGGGCCCTGGTTACTGATAGCCTTGGAGAAAACCTCGGATAATGACAATCAGTGTTCGTAACTCCATCTTGTAAAAACCGAATATTCGCTGACTCCAAGATCATAACGACTGGAGTCAGTTGGCCGGGTAAATATTAGAAAACGATAATAAAAATTAAATGGAATTCACTGGGCTGTCTATATTCCCCTCCCCCCCCCGTATGTAAAAGCGGTTTTTGCGGAGTTTCGTGTCAAAGCTTTTCTGGAAATTATTGTGGATTTGTGATTATGCAATGTTTTACTAATTAGTCTTTAGTTAATTCCTTAGTTCCATATTTGTTCAGTCTTTGATCACCATCGGTTGATGCTTTGTAAAAGTCTTTCAAATTGGACCGTTATGCAAATGAACTTTCAGGAACGTTCCCCGTTCCGAAGAGTTGGATGAAATCGGCATTGATGTTTTCTACATGACTTTGTGGATTTAGACACAGTTTATTCACCAAAATATCTTAACTCCTTCGAGCTCAAAGGAATTTCAAATTTCCAAAACTTCAACCAATTAGTCAAGAGTTGATTGGATTCAACCTCCGATTCGCTGAAATGAAAGTGTTATACTCCTGCAGCCAAGTGTTTCTACTAGAAGTTAAATATATAATAGGAACACTGAAGTTGCCGAAAATAGAGCACACGACTAGTGCAGTCCTTAATCCTCACCCATTCAACCATTTACAAACTTACGTAATTATAATAAAACTAATAGAAAAGCAATAATTGTTCTGGTTAAAATTCACGGCTTCATTTATCGTAAATGTGTTATTTTCCCAGCTTTTTTGTTAATTCATTTTATGTTCTGATAAGTAGCGACCAGTCCTGCCAAAAACAAAGTACAGAATCAATTAAAATTGTATGACTATAACCAATGGAAATACATACATACACACGAGTAGCCATAACATTAGATGAATAAATTAATTAAATTAAATAATACTAATGAAATATATACAAAAACTATGTTCAAGTATTTACAAAAAATGTAGAAGCAGCGAAAATATTCATTTATTGCTGTAGCAATCTTGCTAGAAGCTTAGAAGAGTGAAAGTTTTGAAAAGCCAGCTTAAATTGTGCAATTTAGTTGAAACACAAATCTGTCAGAAATATTAACTGTTAAATAATTAGAATCGATAAGAGCAATTTGAAACCTATTACATTTAACCATGGCAACAGTTCACCTAATCGTCTTCGTTATGATGAATTTAAATTTAAATATAATTAAATTCAATTGTCTAATTTAATTAATCTATAGCTAAATCTGCAGCCCAGGAATTATTTTTTATTTAATTCTGAAAGTTAATGAAATTGTTCACATCAAGTGATTCACCCTGAAGTATTGAACTCACCAGTAGGCTCCATATAGACCAAAGAAAAGAATAATATGAATAATATAAAATAAAAAATATTAAAAATATACAGGGAAACCTATGTACAAAATTTACAGGAATAACAATAATGGAAAAATCTCATGGGCATTGATAGCAAAATTGTAGATTAAATGACTAATGGTATGATTTGCAAAGCTGTTCAGATTTTAGTTCAAATTTTTCCAAAATATGCAAATTAGTTCCGTTTTCATAACAGTTCAGGTTTTCGTAGATTTTTCGTTTCTAGAAATTTGAATCTCAGGATTTCGGTTTTTGGACAACTTTTCACAGTGCAGGAAAAGTCTGATTATTCTTTTCAGTTTGTTTGTTATAGATTTGAAATTGAGTTTCTGAAAAAAAGTTTCTTGTCAAAGGTGAAACATCCGCCATCTACTGGCAAAGAATTTGCCCGATTCATAAAATAGAAGTTCTATAAGTTAAATTATCAGGTTTCCCTTTTATTATGCTCTTCAATATTGACCACGTATTTTCTGTCCACTTTTGTGACTTGAAAACTATGCAAATGATATATGGAAATATAATTGGTTTACTATGGTTTATACTTTCTACTCATACAGAATTATCTAAACTTTACCACATTGCATTTCTATTATTTCTGACAGATACGATAAAGCAGGTTGTTAAAAATACCTACTGGCAATTTCACACATATGAGCAAATTAAATGATCATGCATTACAAGAGATAAATGTGACAAATTATTTTGCAAGAATTAAGTAATCAGAATTAATTTTTAGTATATATTAACAAAATTATTTTAAAGGTAAACCTGAATAACTATGTTAAAAGAAAATAAATGAAGAAACTAAATTGTAAAATGTCCAATTCTTACCATTCATGTCCATTTGAATCAGGAAATTGAAGAAAATTAAAATAAAAAATTAAATCAATACTAAATATATACTGAAAAACTATGTACAACTATTTACAGAAAATGAGTAAAAAACTAAAAATTTCATAAAGTCTTGATTTGATAGCTTCTATTTCCAAGATGAAGGAAAATTGGATACCTATGGCTTTGTTAGTAATTTTATTCAATATGCAAATTAGTTCAGCTAATGTTCACTGCTGGGTTCCAAAAGAAGATGAACTCTCAAAGATTACCTTTTATCAACATAGGGCTTTCGTTAAATATTAGAACACCTTTACCTTAACTTTTAATAATAGACAGAAAAATTTTGATTAATAATCATACTAATAAGAGAATTCAAAAGAATAAAACTACATTTAACACTGTGTCTTGTGCTGCAATCTTTAATAGACAACCACTAGCATGATTTTTTCGAGATTATCAATACATTATCCGCAAGGTCAACCTTTTCTACAATCTTTGGAGACTGAAACTGAAACTGAAAAAATGAAAAAATAGAAACTGAACCAGAGATGATTGTTCAGGTCAGTGCTAGACGACCACGAGTAGCCCTGGCTACTGAGACGTGAAAAATAGTTTCATTTTTATTTCGCCTGCAGACGAATTATTGCCGCGGATTATAGCCGTGGTTAACACAATCTAGAGATTGTGAATCTAGAGATTGGCGAAATCCCTATGCTTATTGCTTGCCATTTGTCTTAGTTTCTTTTCTTGGCCGTGGGGGCATTTAACGTTCGGGATAACCATTTTAAAAACTGATTTTTGCTTTTATCATTTCATTTTCTATAAGGAAAAATTAAATAAATTTTCGTACTAAATAGGTCGTTAATCAGAAGGGGTGTTCACGATCAAATTTTGTTATTTTCTGTGTCCTGTCCTTATATATTATATTCTAGTTATCATTATCTTAATTGTCACCAATATAGCAACTGTGTAAGTGTTGCCTAACAGGAAAAGTAGATAGAAATGAACGATCAATTCCAAGAAAGGAAGATCCAAAGAATCCATCTAAAGAAAACTCAATCCTGTATTTCTGCTACGCTCTCCCGAATCAGACTTTATAGTTTTCCATCAAAACTCCATAATTGCACTATATTCCAGAAGTGTAATAATTCATATTCCACAGGAAGACTTCTCATCCCTTTGGCATTTCGCTTCTGCGCTTCGACCGCTGCTCCCCAGTTTAGGATCTTACTCGAAATCTTTCTAGCTTTTAAATAGTCTGAACCGAAACCTCTTCCCAGGTACGGGGTATACCAGTTTCAGTTTGTCAGAAAGGTCTCCCGTGTCTGTTGTGTCTGTTCTCTTGATTGCATTGCGTAACGGTACTCTAACCAGAAAATGTGAATGATTCTCTGTTTCTGGAATGGGTCGCCAAAGGTCACTCATATTTAGCCAATCTAAGCAAAGGTTTACTAACCCGTTTATGTTGCGTTGCTGCTTTGTTGACCTCCCCCAAAAGGGAAACAGTCTGTAGCAAAACTGTTACGCAATGCAGAGATGTGCAGAATAGAAGGCTACTCTTTTCTCTAATGAAGTTTGCGGCACTTCCCACTCTTTCTTGACATAACGTACATAGCTGTGTCGGCCCCCTTCTCCACAAACGAAGATCGCTTCTCGCCACCCCCCCCCCTCGAAACGATTTCGACGCATACTGTAAGATTTGTGCGCTGCAATTGACAATTTGACGATCAATTGGACAATCAACCTTTCTAGTAGACATACAGGTACACATGTAATTTCTGCCCATTCTGGACAAGACAGACTTCCTTGGACTTGTTGCGCGGATAGTTCCTTTTTGAAATCGGAAAAGACCCGCCGGACTTTAATCGGACAGAATAGAATCGGACCCAATGTTAATGTTTGCCTGTAGGCCGGATTACGGTAGTTTCCGTTTAGAGCAGTGACCAATCAGATTAGCTTTGATTATTGATTGGAAGAATTGCCTCTCTTTTAACGGGTTAATTTGCATCCCTGGAGAAAGGTGGAGGATAACATTTGATTGACAAATTTTCTTTTCGTTGTGCAACTGTTGCGAGAGTCTAATTTTGAAAGTTTCGGAGTTTTCATCAACTATTTCCTGCTAGGCTAGTAAAGAAGAATTCAGAAATGAAAACAATTTTCTGGTTTCTACCCATTTTCGGTTAGTAGAAAACGTGAACATTAAACGAAAACTTGTGCGCTAAGCTTTAAACATTAAGCTTAAAAACATAACCGATTCAGCTTGATTTTGGTCCGTTTCAAGACATAAATGCAGAGTTTTGAGAAACATTACGGTCTACGGAAGAGTCACGTTTTGAAACTTCAGCGTTTACACAGATTATATATAAAGATTTGACCAAACCGAACTCTGGATTTATAGCAGTAATCTTAAGTAACAAACCCAATAGGAGTTGACCACTCAAAAGCATATATACCTACCTACATATAGAACCATCAGAGCAAAAGGTTTTGGACACATTGTAAGCTTGGTTACTCATGCATAAATGATTGGTTTGCATTATGCGTTGTACCCAATTTTAAATTGAAACTTTCGGAGGACATTGATACTTTTGTAGAACTTTTGCGACGCGATGAAAGGTTTCTAGTATTCTGAAAGAACTTTCCCTGTTTTGGTCCAAACTCATTGGACGGGGTGACACAGTAAGGGAAGCAGGTAGTGATGTTTACGCTGTCCTGTTTAGTTTCAGTTTCAGTTTCAGTTTCAGCTCCACTTTCAGAAAGGTTTCAGTTTCAGTTTCAGCTCAAAATTTGTTCTCGTTTCAGTTTCAGTTTCAGTTTCAGTTTCAGCTCGTAGTTTAGCTTAGTTTCAGTTTCAGTTTCAGCTCCAAATTTGTTCTAGTTTCAGTTTCAGTTTCAGTTTCAGCTCTGACTAAAATGAGTTTCAGTTTTAGTTTCAGTTTCAGCTCCAAGTTTTTTTTAGTTTTCAGTTTCAGTCCAAGTCTTTTATAGTTTTCAGTTACAGCTCTGACTAAAATGGGTTTCAGCTTTTGTTATCCTCTATGCTAATCAAATTAATTAACTGCTGGTGAGACGGTTCCAGATGTGCTATTCAATGATATAGCCTAATACGTGTGGAAGCACAGCACAGCGAGTGAGTTCGCACTGTCCTCTCGGTCCTTCCTCAGAATCAGCATGACAGTGTCATCCTCCAGAACCCGCAAGAAGGCAATTTAATTAACCTTAAATTTGGGGATCTTTCTAGTTGTTGGTGCTAGGCTTCTTGTCCTTCTCCTTATGTAATGATTTTATAAAAAAGGTTGTTAATTAAGTTGGGGAAATCCTAAAAATGATTATTTAATAATCTGAAGAAAGAAAATTAATTGGAAACAGATCAAATTAACATTGCCTGCCATACAGTCGTACTTTAACATTTTAATGTATTTAATTTTAACGCATTTAATGCATTTTAATGCATTTTAATGCAATGATACTAAAGTTTTCATGCAGCATTACTTGTCACTCTGTTATGTACAATTTTGGTTCTGTAAACGGCACTAGTTAAACGTAGCTGGAAATTTACATGCTGGGAACAGGACCCAGTTGTTGAAACACTCGTCTATGCTAAACATGCATACGCTAGAGCTGAAACCTATTTCAGCTTCAGCGAGAGCTGAAACTAGTTTCAGCTTCAGCGAGAGCTGAAAATAGTTTCAGCTTCAGCGAGAGCTGAAACTAGTTTCAGTCTTAGTGTGGAGCTGAAACTGTTTCAGTTTCAGTTTCAGCTCGAAAACGGTTCTAGTTTCAGTTTCAGTTTCAGCTCAAAAGTTATTTTAATTTCAGTTTCAGTTTCAGTTTCAGTTTCAGCTCTCACTTCGACTAAGTTTCAGTTTCAGTTTCAGCTCCAAATCTGTCATGGTTTCAGTTTCAGTTTCAGTTTCAGCAACTGAAACTGAAACATGTACAAGCTGAAACTAGGTTTCAGTTTCAGTTTCAGCTGCTGAAACAACACTAGAAGCAGGCATTGGAAAGATTGATTGACCTGATGGTTCTGAAGTCAACTACATTATTAGTCTTTATTTTCATGTTTTGAGTGAAGATTCAACGCAATCTGAGCTTCACAACTAGATCCAAGCTTGACAAGTCATTACAAACATTATGAGGACACTAATACAAGCATTTAAAAATTAGACGGTTAAGTTATATATATATATATATATATATATATATATATATATATATATATATATATATATATATATATATATATATTTAGTCCAATTGCCAGTTTTGTGTAATTACTGAAGTTTTCAGATGGTGAAAGCTGACAAAAATTCTAAAAAATATGCTTTAACAGTTAAAAATTTTCCCAACCAAAATACCGTGTCAAGACCGGGTCAGTGCCCCTGACCCGGTGACCCGGTGACCCGGTTTCATCTCTGATGTGGTGGTTAGCACATTTGTCGCGCGATCAGAAAGGCCATGGTTGGAAGCCGGGCTGGGCCAATTCTGTGGTTTGAATCCTGAATTCGTGGATACAAGGGTGCCTGACGCCTCGCGTCTTGGGCTTGTCCTCGGTTTCCTCTTGGTCCACCAGCCCTGGTAGAAGCGCTACAGTACAATCACCAATCTTGTTATATACTTTCAACTGCAATGGATTCTTCTTGTTATGATGTTTTTCCTTGAACTTCGTTAAGATTATTGTGTGTTACCCCTACCAGAAACTGACACGCTGACCGGGTTATGCCAAATCCCAAATAAAAAGTCAGTAAGAATTCATCACATTAAAAATTTGTTTTGTCGGTTCTTCCTTATGACACTTCAGTCATCGAAACAAAAGTGAAACCTAGGTTTTAGTTTCTTTCGATAGGTTTCAGTTTAGACCAGTTTCTTTCAAAACTTATACTAACAAACTAAAGTTTGACAAAAACGTAGAAAATGAAATTGTTTTCATTACATCGCGAAATCGTTTCAAGATGGCTTTTTGTTAATCGGCGTGATGAAGTCTTTCTTTCCATGAGAAGAAACTTTTGAAATTTCCCATGCAACTCCAATGGGCGCCGCATTTTATGCCTATAAAAATTGGTAAGTACTAGAAGCAAGAGCGTTTCAGGAAACCTGAAAATTCTACACCAGGGGCCGATGTTATCAAGCGTCTCAACCCGGGTTGAAACCTCAATCCGGGTTGAGATTGGGTTGAAACCTTTGACCCCGGTGTTATCAAAATCGGGTTGAATTAATTCGGGTTGAAATAACAGGGTTGAGTTTAAAAACTGGGTTGGGATATACCGAATTCTCACAGGTTAAGATAGGTCAACCCCAAAATGTTTGATAACACTGGGTTGAACATCGGGGTTTAGCCAACCCCAAAAGTTTAGGGTTGAACCCAAAAATGGGTTCAACCCGGGTTGAACTCAACCCAGTTTTGATAACATTGGCCCCAGATTTGAACTTTTTGGGCTAAGAATTTTTGCCGCTTTTCCAAATTTGACTGGCTGTCACTCGCGACTCGCTCAACGCAAACATTTTCGATTGGCTTTCAGGACCGCTTAGAACCAGTTTCAGGCAGTTTCGGTAAAACTAGGAACTGAACGTCGACTGGAGCTAAAACAGAGACTAAAATTTGAGTGAAAAATTAAAACTCGGGCAACATCACCATTACCTTTCATACGATATTTGTAAGCTGTCACTATTTTAGGAGACTTTGTTTCAATAATTTTCGGCTGTAGTGTCAGATTTTAGCGTTGAGGAGATGGCGTTAGTGAAGTTGTACGCAATTATCAAGTGTAAAACAATTCCTAAATCTCGCAGATTTATTTATTTCCGCTGAGGACTTCACACACCATTGTTGTTGGGCAGTCATTTGATGATTCGTTTCGAATACTCTTGCCACAAAATACAGTTCCAAGTTTACTTTTTTAGTTTAGCTATTCATGCTTTACCGTTTGCCGTCAAAGAACACTATAGTCAAAATCTAACGAGTGTCTAATTTCTGTCGTAGTGCCCTGTCGTCACTTTAGTTTCGGTATTTCGTTCAGTGAATTCAGAAATAGCTGGTGACATTTGCAACAACTTCTGTATCGTTGGAATTGGTAGACTATAGGGTAATGAGGTAAACTCTGTACCAGAGATGAAACCGGGTCACAGGGTCACCGTGTCAGTTCGGGTCACTAATATGGACCAGGACACCGGGTAAGAAACTCTCACCCAGTCTGGACACGGTATGTTTGGTTGAAGTGAATTTTTTGCGGTTAAAGCATTTTTTCTAGAATTTTAATAATAATTCAAATATAATTCGAATA
Source organism: Trissonchulus latispiculum (assembly GCA_030248195.1). Lineage (NCBI taxonomy): Eukaryota > Metazoa > Nematoda > Enoplea > Enoplida > Ironidae > Trissonchulus > Trissonchulus latispiculum. The sequence goes on along the minus strand of JASAND010009595.1, from coordinate 17,630 downwards.
TAATTCAAACTTAGGCTTGGTTCGATTGTGCATGGGTGGCTCAATTGGTAGAGCGTTGGCCTAGATCGCCAAAGGTTGTGGGTTCGATACCCACCTCAGGCCCGGATTTTTCGGGTGGGAGGTGCTGTAGTTACAACTTTCTTTCCTTCGTATCTTTATCAGTTTTTACTACCTGTATACGTCAATAACTACTCAACTGGAAAAATTAAAATTATGACATGTGCGGTGAGAGTCCGAAATCTTTGCTCCGTCCACTGCAGGTGATTCTTCACTTCTGCTCTTGATTTGAGGGTCAGACTATGGTGATTTCAAATAAGGGAAGTAGGAAAATTTCAAGCAAAATAATTTTCAGACTTTGCGTTTTGATTTAACTTTTTCGAATTCACTCACCCACCGCACCCAATAGAAGTATTTTTAATTTTTCCAAGCTTAAACCTGAATTTTCAAAAATGCCTGGTCACAGGGTAAATAGTGACCCGGTTTCATCTCTGCTCTATACCGAGGAACATGGGAATTTTCTTTCATATCACCTAATGGACGTCACATATATGCATTTGATTTAATCTTGCCGCACATGAAACGGATAAATATTATCCCAATACAATAAGTGACATATATACCTTATTAACAAACTGCAAAAAGCTTGAACAAGAACAAACAAGGAACAAACAGCAATTGTATATTTTATAATTCAACACTTGTATGGATTTCAAACAAAAAAACAACAATTAGGCAATTTTTTATATCAAATTGAGTAAACTAACATCAATAATAAATGAAAATTGTATGAATTTCAAACAAAAAAGCAACAATTACTGTTTAAAGAACAGGCAATTTCTTATATCAAATTGAGTAAACTAACATCAATGATAAATGAAAAACAAGCTTCTTGAAACATTTTAACACCAATAATTCAACTATTAATAGCAATCACAAAATTAGACAAGTTCTTCACAACTACAAAATACATGAAAATGTTAACAAATTATTTTGTTCTTCTTTTAGTCGTCTTCGCGGATTCAAATCAAGCATTAAAGGATTACATTAATTAATTCAGATTAATTAAGATTAATTAACATTCAGATTAATTGATGTGGGGCCCAGAAAAACATCCACAAAGGAGTGAAACCATTGGAGAGTTATCCAGATCCCAGAATACAGATCATTAGGCAGGACGCTGAAGATGGATGTGTGGGTTTCAGAAATCCTTCAACATCTGAAATATAAATCTCAGCAACCAAAACATGAGGAATAATTCAGAAATACATTAAAGACTGCTGCAATGAGGGATCTTTTTTCAGATTAACGACAGACATGTGCAGAAGTTTTGGAAGACGAACTGAGGCAGTCCAAAGACAGATGTTTTGCATATATAGGCATCCTGTCTGCATACGAGTTTCCTAAAATGAATCAAGGGCCGATTTCGATTCAACGTTTAGTTAGCCTAGTGAAAGAAAGAGTACATAATAAGAGTATGCCACTAGGCAAGCTCTATGTTATGCTATGCAAAACTATGCTCTGCACGCTAACAGCCCACCCCCCCCCGCAAATCAGTACCTAGTCGAAACGGGGGTACGCTCACTCGCTCTATGTTTATGTGCTTAAGCTCGAAAACACAAGCAGTGCGTGCGCGAATTTTGTGCCTGCTTCGAGCTTTAGAACACAACCATAGCGCTCAAAATTCTTTGAAGTGATGGGTCTGATTTGCGGGGGTAGGGTGGACCGTTAGCGTGCATAGCATAGTTTTGCTCTGTGGCACAGTCTTATATTATGTACTCTTGGTGAAAGAAGCTAAAAAGCTTAGTACGTATTTAGCTGTACAGAGCAAACAAAAAGTGAGTCAAAAATGGACTTCAGATTTGTGTTCTGCAACCCTATATTATCATTTACATAATAGAACCGTACGAAACTCCATCAAGAGTACATAATAGTAAGATGAGAAACCCTTACACTAGCATGTAAAAATCAGGCTATGCTCGTTTCATGAACTCGGAACCCCCCCCCCCTTAACTTCCCGGGAGGATCCCATTTTGCACTAATGGATATGCTTTCATATAAGCTCCTGATTGGCCCATTAGCCTAAGGCGTATGGTAGGTAATTTATTAGTTATTTTAATTAAGTAATTATATATAACATTAATTAGCTTAACGCAATTAAAAACTAATTCCTCGAGCTTGTTACATTTTTTGCTCTTTTCAATGACATAAAAATTGCTCCAAATTACATTCTTTCGATTTTTTGTATTATGCAAGAATTTTTATATCACTGAAAAGAGCAGAAAATGCTACAAACTTGTCCAATTAGTTTTTTAATTGCGTTAAGTATTGCGTTGCGTCACTTAATTGCGTTAAGTATTGTACTCTTGTTATCACGTATTGATCACGTAAGGTATGCTCGGTTCGTTAACTCGGGCCACCCTCCCAAAGTTTCAGGGGGGGGGGGGTGGTCCTATCTTGAACTGCTTAAATGATTTCATACACACGTGTGTCTGCTAGCTGATTGGTTCGTTTGCCTCAGACTTCCGGTAGGCTTAGGCTTAGTAATTAATTAATTTTATTAGTGATTTAATTAAACTCTAAAATACAATTAAAGACTAATTCCGTAATTTTGCAGCACTTTTCTGCTCTTTTCAATGGTCTTAAAATTGTGCAAACTATAGTCCTACTCATTTTTTTCTGCAGCAATTTTGATAACGGAATTAATTTTTTAATTGCATTACTCTAATTAAGCTTATAATTAATAAAAATTGCTACCACCTACCGTAAGCCTAGCGCAATTAACCCATCAGCGAGCAGGCACACGTTTGTATGAAGCATGTAGTTTAGTTCAAGGTGGGACCTCCAAGACTTTCGGAGAGGAAGAGCCTCGTGTTAACTTACCGAGTGTTCAGTACATGGTAGTGTAAACGTTTCATACTCTTATTATGTATATATACTGTTGACATCATAAAGATTGGTCACATGGCTTTTTGTTTTTATTTTGTAATGGTGGTCCGACTAAATTGGCGTTTGGAATGGAAGTATTGTGTTGTGATCACAAATAATACTCCTCCCCGTTTAGTGGCAGAAAAATAGCCAACAACCAATCCGATTGCAGAAACACCCTGAAAACATTGCATCGCGGTTTTGAAAAACGACATACAGTTGAGGGAGTCGCCAAAATAGGCCCCCAGTTAGGTGGTGTGTTGCCAAAGCATGCCAAATCAAACTAGGATTTCTGCGATGAAATTCATTTCTTGAGCATAAGCTACAGTTACCGCTAATCTACTCTGTCTCTAGTTCAACTAAACGTGGATGGGTATGTCCTGGCCAGACCCCCCTCCTGCAACTGGGGTACCGATTCCTGGTCGAAGCACCGATTCACAATAACGCAGGGAAAACAAGAAGGGACGCCTACCGGCCTGCCGTAGCTGAACTCGTATTTACCTCAGACCGGCAGGAAAAAGACTTCCTCCAAAGATCAGATAAATAGATCCCAGATCACCAGAACCATACTTCTGTTCCTTCATCGGCCAAATCGCGCAACATAGAACAAAGAAGACGCAGAATTAAGAGTGACCTTGTTTGCTAAACTATGCAAATAATCATTAGTTGTAATGAATGATTCACAAATATTAAAAATGAAGGGATGCGATGAGATACACCACTTTCTGAAAACCTATGCTTTTGGCGCGTTCTAAGCAGGAACCTTCAGAACTTCCGATGTTAAAGGTTGTTCACATTGAACGGTTTATGTTAACTTCATAAACATTGTTGTTAAATTGTTGAGCTTGAAGACACCTTGTTAAACTACAACTATCATGCAAGCAAACAGTAGCAGCCACGTAAACATATTTAGCTATACAATGACTTGTTAAATTACAAATATCATGCAAGCAAACAGTAGCAACTACGTAAACGTACTTAGCTACAAATCTAACTCACTATTATAAACCATACAAACTCCACAGAAAAGTCAAATACTCACACAGAAATCATTTACTCAGATTTGGAGTTTTAACAAACAAACAAATTTATGTTGCAAAGCGATTCTAGTGGTAATGTATGCTAATCGATGTAATAACCAAACCTCTTTGAATATTGCATCGACTAGCATACCAGTCTTTCTTTGGGAGTTGCCAGTTTTGGTATTTACCAGAAATACCAAAACCCAATCCTGTACAACGTGAGATTACAGCACTACAGTTCCCTCTCAACTGTGCTACTGTAATCTTACGTTTCTGTATTTTCGATTCTCTGTCGATTTTGCATTTTAAGTGGCCGTTTTGCAGCCATATATTGCAACAATTCACACAATAACACAAACGTTACAATATAGATACAACAAAACGACTCTTGCCGTTTATCACAAATAATATAAATGTAACACGTTCTTTGTCCAGAATCGAGTTGAGAGATGAGCCGAGGTGTTAGCGATGAGAGATCCATGGTAAGAATCCTTATTCCACTTTCGGAATCTTCGAATGAAACCAAACGAAACAAAATCAAACAAAATTAAATTCGAGGAAACTTCACAAAATCCTATATCCATCCACGAATTTCTGTGTTCAATGTTGATGAGCTGAAAGGCAGAAAATCAGAAATACTGGGTGTGCTCTGCCCCGGAGGGAACCCAGGAACAACCTAGTAAAGTCTCACTTGGCAGAGCTTTTAGTATGCAATGCTAAGTTAGGTTTAAACTAAATATATACGTATTAAATAACACATGGTAACATTTACAAGAGACCCGTCACATGTTTGATTATGATCGGGGTACGCATACTACGTACACAAGTTTATAAGTCACGACAAAACAGAAATAAATGGAACAAACAGGTATCACTTAACACCAAAGAATAATCTAGTACGTAAACCATAACTAACATACATTTACGTAAGCTAGACGTAACCTGTCAGGATAGGTAGATATATAACTAGTAATACATATAAATAGCTAACCCTAGACAGTTACAGAGGTACAGCAAATCGTGCAAACCAGCAAGCAAGCAAGCAAGAAAGCAAACGAGTAAAAGTAAAAAATAAAAGCACATTTACAAATTTGAACGTTATTTTCTACAACTTGCAAATTATTTTATCGCCGATTCCAGAAGTTCTATAGAGGTTTTGAAAAAGGAAATTTGTGAGAGAAATGACCTGAGAGTGTAACGATGTTACGTTAATCTTAAATTATCCATCGCATCCCTTTGCAGGTTAGAAATAAAATATTTTCATCAAACACAGTTTTATCACTCTGAGTATGTAATAGTTAAAACACTTAACCGGATCTGCTGATTTTAGGCAGTCCCGCTGATTTCAAAACTTCCACTCTGTTCCTGGAACGTCCTTCTATGGTTATGTCACTGATTCTAAAGCAATAAATTTACAGGCAACAATGAATCGAGTAATTAGTGGACTACCAGTTAAATTTGTACTCAATCCAAGGGTTTAGATATTAATTTTAAACCTTTCAAATTGGCTCCTTTTTCAGCTTTCATTATTACCAAGAGTTGATAATTCTCTTATGCATTAGAAGAGTAAGTCCCTAGAGAGCTCCTCTTCTTTGAATTGCGTAGTGATGCTCCGATCAGAATACGCGAATGTTCCCCCCGTTTTGTGGTGGGGGTCGACAAAAATACCCTTCTTCCCGTTTGGCAAAGGGCAAAACAGATACCCGTTTCGCGGGGGAGAGGTAGTCAAACTGCCATTGCAGAGACCCTTTCCTGTTTGGTGGAGGTATAGCAGAGCAGAGGATTACGGTCGTTTCAGTTTATTTCTATAATGGGTCCCTGTTTGGTGGGGAGGTGGTTAGCCAGATAGGTCCCCGTCTGGTGGAGAGTAGCCAAAACTGATCCTCGTTTGGGGTGGGGTCGCCAACAGCCAATCAGATTCGACCACGAACCAGCTTGGTGGACCTCCACGAACGGTGACCACTTCTTAAATCCCTCCCAACCAAAAGGAGATCCCTTTTTTGGCTACCCTCCGCTAAATGGGTACTCTTTTGCCTACCCCCCCCCTCCACCAAACCGGGAGGAATATATTTGTCGACCCCTCCCCACCAAACGGAGAAACATGCGAGTATTGTGGGAGGAGGACCGTTACGCAATGCAACGAAGAGAAGACCCTAATGGCTTACTCTTCTTCTTAGTGCAATTATGCACTATTACCAAATCTAACAGAAAACAAAAGATCACTAGTGTTTGGTATAGGCTGACAAATTATAACTATTAAAAAGTGTAGATTCTTCTTGTTGATTGATATAGTTAGGTATAGCCCCAGTCGAATCTGCTTCCCGAACACAATTTCTTGGAAGAGAAAGGAAATATTGGACTAATTTTATCCGGGCAACAAACACTTTGGCAATGAAAACCCCAAACTTTATTGACCTTTATTGAGCCTCGAAAATTCCTCAGCACAAAATTCGGAACAACTTCAAAACACAATCAAAATCCTAAAAACCACGTTCGAATTTTGGCAATAACAAAAGGGATTCTAACCCTTGAATCCATCTTAAATATTATACTTTTTAATGATTTTCCCATTGCTGAATGGCGATACACATCGACGCATAGAATACAGATAACGAAAGAGTATACAAACACGGTTATTTCAGTCAAGCCACGAAATCAGAAATTAAAAAACTAACCAATCTTTCTTGACTGTCACCAGAAACCATTTGGAATCGAAAATCCGGCAGCTGATCCGATCCGAAGAAATCAATCCGCCATTTCAGAGTATATAATCTAAAACAAATAGTTTCAATTTGCATTATAAGCAAACTAAAAATATAGTTAATGAGAAGCTGTCTCCGTTTCTGTGGAAATCCTTCTGTTCCATCCATCCTTCGAGGTGTGGTGGGATTGCGCCAGACATTTAGAATAGAATTGTGGACAAAAAACTACAAAACTATGAAATGATACGCCAAGAAAATTTGGACACAGGACATGAGTTCACGATTCCGCAATATTAGAATTTGTTCTCATCGTTAGACTTCTTAATATTAGTATTAATACTAGAATTGTTAATATTAGAATATTGCCATAACAGTATTTTTTACATATCTAAATTTTTAATTTTTAAAACTAAAACAGTAAATCAATAATTACAAAGCACTTACAGCAACTCCCAGAGAAGAGAAGGGTGTATGCGGAAAAGTCAAATTGAAACGACATCTTTCGTTTTCGTTTCCACTTACGTCATTATGCAAATTAGCTTTGCAAAGTCAAGTACATGTTGTGTCACACCAAGCTGTAATTGTGGAAACTTAGTGAGCCGTCTTTGTTGCCTAAGGGAAGCTCAATCAAAATGAATTAAACAGAATTTTCTCCAGACTTTACGTCTTCTATGTAGGAACCGCTTTTCACCAATAGTGGGCGGTAGTAGTTCACTGCCTTGGGAACAGAGAATTAAGACACTTCGAAAACTATCAAAAAAGCTTCAAAACTCTTGAAAATCATTCAGTTTTTGCTGAACGTTGGAGTAGATCGCTCAGAATCGAGCCCCGCTTTATCTTAATTATTAACCATTATTCCCTTATTTTATATGCAGCAGTGATATTTGACGTTACAACTAACCAGTTACTAGCGGTTAACTCGTGGAGACACCAACAGCCAAGTTGCGGTCAAAACTGCAGCACTTATTTTCCTTTTGCAGTCCTGCTGAAGTATGATAGAAATAAGCTCAGAAAAGAATTCACTTCCAGACATGAAACAAATTATCTTCGACTTTTGTTCGGTGATGGTCGTAGACACAAAATCGGATCCGGGACAGGGTCACATTTCTTGGACCCGTAGTTCGGCTGCGCCACTAGAGATTGACTATGAACGTGTGCAGTTATCTTATTCTAAAGCCGGTTTCTCAGCGTTGCAAAATGGAGAGTGTCGTCTCAGAGTTGGAAGCGGGTCGTGGGTACCCGCGGACGGGTCGGGTTGGGAACGGGTAAAGCTAACCGACTCGCATTGACCCGCGGATCACAGCGGGGTGAGGTTGTGCTTCAGAACTTGTATTAACAGGCAAATTTTCGAGTTTATTTTCAATACTGGAAGCACAACTTTTAGAGTTTTGATGAACAAAGCCTCCTTAGCAGTAAATTAATTTTTCAAATGTTTGAATTGGAAGCAATTTTGAGACATTTTGTAACATATCGAATTGAATCAAAAAATCGGGTCGCCGGTGCGGGTCAAGTGGGTGCAGGTCAAAAGTAGGCGGGTCGCGCCGCGCGTACCCGCTGGCATAGGATAACGTGGGGGGAATGGTGGGTGCGGACCCCCCAAGAACGGCAGAAAACGGGTAGACCCACTCGCCAAAAAAGGGAAAAGGATATTTTCCAAAAATTAAAAAATTGCTAAAATCATCATTTTTGCTACGTTTTTGGCCAAAATTTTAGAACTTGGCAATTTTTGCAAATTTTGGGGTAGACCCCGCGGATTTGGTCCCCGTGTTAATGTATGCCCGAGGGTCAAGATTTTTAGGGTCTGATTTGCGGGGGGTCAGCCGTTAGCGAACAGGACATAGTTTTTGATCTGATAACAGAAAACAGAGAGCTTGCCTAGTGGCATATAAAAGACAGGTCCATTCTTTTTCAACTGTGTTCAACGGTCCAACTGTGTTCTGTTTCACAAACTTTAACTTTTTGAAAATTAAAATTATCAGTAATTTGCAAATTAATAATTAATTAATTAATTAATTAATTTGCAATAATTATCTAAAGGTCGCAAAACAACCTTATTTCTCATTTTAAATTGAGTTATTTTCTCTCCTTTCGGAGAGGGGGTCGATCCCGACAGTGGTGCAGTGTCGGGCCAACCCTGGAGAGGTCCAGCAGGCTGGATCACCCATCAGTCGACCAAAAATCAGTCAATCTCTCGAGGTCCGTGAATCCCATACCAGAGATTAAGCTGATAAGAACAGATACTACAACACGATCTGAGCGAAATGCTCTAGAAGCGATGAACACCGATTTCGTTGATTTCTTAAGTAGTCTGGGCTTGCACTGGAAGGTTTGCTGATGAAACCTTACTTTGGAATGATGCAGGTTCAGTGTGGGATATATGTAAAGTTAGAGAGCACTTCTACAGTTCTACACTACTGTCGATTAGAAAGAAAACTATCTTCTGGCGTGTGTATTCATTTCCGAGAATTGTTTAACCGACAATTGCTTTACCGAGAATTGTTTAACCGACAATTGCTTTACCGAGAATTGCTTAAGGTGGTGTTTCCTTTTGGGCACATATTGTTGGTTGGCGGCGTAAATCAAGATGAAATTTGACGAAACTTTCCGAAATACGTTTTTATCGTTCTAATACCCTCCGAGCAATCCCGATTCAAAAATTCGAAATTTTCGGTCAGGGCGGTTTTGCCCAATTTCTGAAAGTTTAGCAGCAGCTATCAGCTATGACTATATTCATTCGAAATATCTCGTTGAGCTTCATATGTTTGCTTTTTAAAGCAACGTTCTAGCTTTTCTCTACCGTGAGAGAAAGCCGATTTTCTTGTTTTGGTGTCGAAAACTTGTCATTTTTGCAGAAATCAAATAATCCATCATTTATTGAACTATGCAAGCCGTAAAATCAAACTAATCAAACAAGTTACATTTTATCTATTTGTGGCATGTTAAGGGAGTAGACCAAATACACTGATGTAATGTAGTGATGTTTCAGGCACTGAAGCTGAAGCTTAAGCTGAAACTAGATTGAGTAATTGCCGTAATTACCTGAAACTCGGGCTGAAACTACAAGTTTCAGTATTTCCTCAGAACATGAAGATTTGAAGGTTTTAAGCAACATTTTCGTTAATATTCTGTAGTGGGAGTATAAATAATCACCAATTTTATATATTTTGTTATTTCAGAATACTAGAAACTGCAGTTTTTTAATAAACTGAAACTGAAACTCGGCCTGAAACTGAAACTGAAACTCGGCCTGAAACTGAAACTGAAACTCGGCCTGAAACTGAAACTGAAACTGAAATTATTTTGTGATCCCAACTGAAACTTGAACTGAAAGTGAAACTATTTGGGGAGGAGACCTGAAACTGAATTTGAAATCATGATAGATTGATTACCGAATAAATCAGAAACTGAAACTAAAATCGGTTACTGAAACAACACTACACTAATGAAAAAAAACTTTTCCGATAGCGCTCAAACTTTGTCACATTTGTTCAAAATAATTAAATTTCGATGCTTTTTGTTATTCACAGCAAAGTTGCTAACCAATGGCATTTTCGTGCATCAGAGTGGTCGTTTCTTAGTTTTTCTGCGGGCCGTTCCGTTACTAGTCTTGAATTTTCTTGTCAACTGTCAACTTACAGAAACCTTAGTACAAATGGTGGGTCCCCACCACCCAAAAATTTAACAGCTAAATCCAATTCAAGCAGGCATTGAAAAAGGGCATGATTATAGCCACCCGTGTTTGAGTTGAGGAAGAGAATATATCCAATCATCAGAAACCAGAGCAGAAATTGAAGGGATGTTACTGTTCCAAATTTGTTTTTAACGTTCATGTGAAACCGTGGAAAAACGCACTTGTCTTGAATCATGGCTAAAACACAAAATCCTATACTACAGAAAAAATTCCCTGCATAAAGGCCCCGTGGAAACATTTCCGATGAAAACTTCAGTTGATACTGATTTTGGATCAATTGAACTTTATCCCCCCCTAAAGACCCAATTGAACTTTATCCCCCCCAAAATTGGAAGGTGTCTAGAAATTTAAGTTAAAGGTTTCTTCATGCTATACTAACATTACAACTTCAGCGGGAATATGCTACACTACGTCATGGCTTTAAAAAACTAAAAATCCAAAAACTTAAAAAACTTAGTATTTATAAAATTTTTTAGGTTTTAATCTGTGTATGCATTTTTTAGCTGTTCCGAATCTTAAATAGATATTTACTATCTTAAATATTTAGTGAAAATAGTTAATCAAATCTTAAATTAATTTTTCCGTACAGCTTTTCGTTAGCTCAGTGTATACAAGCTTTCATGCTAAGCTTACAACTTTAGCTTACACTATCTAATGAAAAGCTGGATTGTGAAACGAACTTCAAATGTGTGCTCAGAATCTTTGAAAGAACCGTGAATTATTCTTTTATCAAAATCGATGAGCAAAAACAATTTTTGTTGACGTTGCGCTTCCAGTTTAAGTTTCTAAAAATTTTAAAAATTTAAGTTAAGTCCATTTACCATGAAACCTTCTTTAAACCAACAACAAACGACAATATAAACTTAATTTCAAACGCACAAACACGAATATTAATAACATGAATGTTATTTTAATACAAAGTGTCCCCCAATTGAACTTTATCCCCCCCAAAAGGGTTGGGGGGGATAAAGTTCAATTGATCCCTGATTTTTTGTATTTTCTCACCGAACCCCTATATGCAGGTTTTTAGTACATAAAATCGGGGAGACTTCTGGGCCCATCCAGACCTAACATTTTTAACTGGCTCAACTGAACAGGGTCTACTACTGTTCTAAATACGAGCAAAGCTTGGATTATCGCAATTATATACATTTTTACAGAATTAGAATCCTGCTGAAGCCATACCCCACTTTGCAATGTAGCTGGAGCTATCCATTAACCTTGACTGGTGAAGTAAACTGACGTCGCGATCGTGGTATAGCATGGCGGCGTCATGGGAACGCCACTGATCTTTCTCTACGTATACACTTCCAATGTTTAGCTTTCAAATTCGTTAGATAATCTGCCACCAGGAAAACAAAAAATGTTAATCCAGGCGTGAACGACTAAACCAGCACGTTATGCGCATCACACATACTGCAAGCACTAACCAAGAGAACATAACTAGAAGTAAAGTACACCACTAGGCATGCCCTTAGTCTTAGTTATCAGACAAAAACCAATCCTCTGCATGCTAACGACTGACCCCTCTTCAATTAGACCCATCACTTCAAAGATATTCGCGCACTATGCTTGTGCTCTAAGGCTCGAAGCAGGCATAAATTTCGCGCACGTACACTGTTTTGGACATTTAACACAAGCATAGAGCGAGTGAACGTTCGCCCGTTTCGATCAGGTACTGATTTGCGGGGTTGGGGGGTCAGCCGTTAACGAGCAGAGCATACGACCTATCCAACTTCTGGCAAAATCCAGTTTAATGTTCAGTCACCCAAAGTGATACCGCAATGTTGTGTACAGTCAATAAATATATAACGATTATACAACACTCCTGATTTGTGCCAAAGTACCCGACCGAACAACAATTATCCGGATAAAATATACACAAATTTACAAGACTACTCTATTTCAATTGACAGATATAATATTTAACGCCAAAAAATGCAGAAAACTAAACACTAAATCCGAAATTTATTATGTTTAATAGGTCAGCCAAATTTTTGACTATATAAAATGCGACAGCAAACCACTTTTCACACTCTGCAAATTTTGATTAACAAAATAGAAAATGAGTATACAGCATGTTGAATATTACACAACATATATATAAAAGAGTTTCTATACTACTGTAGAAAACAACATTAAAACATCTGGAAGACTCAATCAAAAAAGTAGCTGTCCTTAACATTATTATAATAGATGTACAAAGCAGTTATTATCATTAAGTCATCTTAATATCAATTTAAAGAAACAATCAAAAATAACAAAAAGGATGATCGGATTAAAACTAAAAACTGGAGGGCCGTCTAATCAAACCATAACTCACAAAATGAAATCGATCGAAATTAGGACAACAAAACTAACAAAAAGTAGCACAGGCCGGGAAAAATAGAGGTAAAAGCAAAAATGCTCAAAAATGTTTAACATCGGCTCATAATAGATCTAAATATCCGCTTTCTGTGTAACAGGCTTCCTATAATGAATCTTAAAAACATAAAATAATATGAGAAACGAAATGCAGAGAATCCATAAATGTAGAAACGGATAAATAAAAATAATTCAGCTGTCCGCTAGAGGTGAGCCTAAAAAATGAAATAAGAATGCATTTGTTAAAAAATACAGAGCAATAAGACGAAAATAGACACTCTTAAAGCCTCAGTTTTTGTAGAAAAAATGTCTCCAGTTTTTATATACCTTTGCAATTACAGAAAAAACGTCCCGCACGACTAGTACACAGTTGTATGCAAAGCGAGACTAAAGGAAGACAGGCAATAGATGTATATTTGGAACTGTCAAACAACAAGCAAAACACTATTAAGGCACTGGTGCTACTAAGTACAGCATAACATGGAGCAGAATTACAACTTGTAGTAGAGCCGAAAAGATAACAACATAAAAATGGATGGGCTCACAAATAATAATTGTAAAAAATGCATCACACAAGTTGAAAACGCAAGCAAAAAATCTAAATGTACATATAAATTTGTACATAAATTTTTGTAGATAAATTTGTGCATAAATTTTTGCACGTCACAAAAAATTTCAAACCAAATTAGGAGTTTTAAATTAGAAGCTGCATGTACATATAAATTTGTATATAAATTTTTAATAAAATTTTAAGTTAGAAGCTGCGAAGCAACAAAAACTGGTCAACAAATTTATTACCTCTCAAATCTCCAAATGTGAATTTTATTCCGCTGCTCCAACAATGAGCGTACAATGAATGAATGAACGGTACAAAATTAGAGTTGATTTTTTGCAAACCATAGGAACAACCTGATTTAAGATGAAGAAGTTAAAATTTCAAACATACAATTTTCCCAAAATTTTCTTGACACTTTCCCTTCCAAAACTTAACTATACTTAATCCGTCCGATTCAACATTATAAGCATTCACTGAATAAATTAAAACCGTTACACCATATGCAGTGCATAAAATTTCACTCTAGATTTTCTTCCGAAAGATAGGTTACAAAAAACTCACAACTGAAAAAACAATCAACCGGTAAAAAACAATCATAATCAGGGACTTTGGGAAGGGGGGTACTATCTCCATTTATTGAAAAGTTCATCTTCTTCAGAGGCTACAGAGGAATGCTGTTGGAAGCGTCGCGCTCCGCTAGGTGGCGCTCTTTGTCGGGGTGGGGAGTCTCCAGTGGCACCCCCCAGACTTAGGGAAACAGCCTGACCACCAGGACCACCACGTGACCCCCCTTTTCCAACCCAATCATCGTCTGAGTCAGAATCACCATGACTGGACAGGGGCCTGAAGCCGGCCGACATGTAGCGCAGTTCGGGGGTCCGGTTACGCCCCCTGAAATACAGAAAAAACAGCAAAAAATAGCAAAAAATAGATTTAGAATACAATAAAATATAAATACAACAATAAAATACTGCAGGGGTAAAAATGCATTGCTCTACACGTCAACATGCAGTAATTTAAAATTCCACACCGGCGTTAGGATCCGGGAATTTCTGGCCCTATTCCCCCGGAATACAAAAACTTTCTACCAGAAAAAATAGGTTTTTTAGCAGAAATTTTGAAACATAGTTTCTAACCTTCGTCGGACTTTTACAGCTACTGTCATATTTTAGTGGAAAGAAAAAGAAAATTTAAAGAAAGAAAGAAAGAAAAGAAAAAGAAAGAAAGAAAGAAAAGTTACCTAATAAAAGAAAGCTCAGTGGCCCTAGGTAGAAGTTTGTTGACTTGACAGATGCTGCCAACTAAGCCAATTTCAAAGGAGCCTCCAATATTGTGACATTTGATCTACGTTTTCCCGGTGATACTCCGGTAGGCGCACACCTTACAATTTTTCGCAATTGTCAGAAATGCTCTACTCCGGTAGGCGCACACCCTACTAAACTGAAGGTTTACTGCAAAACGCTCTGCTCCGGGAGGCGCACACCTTACAAATAGTGATTTCTTGTACTAGTGATAATATGTACTAGGCTGCTGCACAGGTGGACAAGGGGGGGGGGGAAAGGGCGGGGGGAATTTCCCCCCCCCTCGGCGAAGTCGTCCACAAGGGGTCGCAAAATTGCTCCCACAAGGGGTAAGAAAATTGCCCAAAAAATAGGTTTTACGACTAAAATTTCCAAAAATTTTCTTTAATGCACCTACGATTAAAATTTTAATCTAATCCTGTTTCTTTATTCACACTTCGGATTAAAAACTCAGACTAGTTAATTTTAATCCGACCTGCTTAATCGCCGTTTCTTTAAAGATTAATTTTAATCCGTTTAATCTGCCGCCTGCATTTTCAGCTAGCTTTTAATCCGCGTGCAGCTACGCGGATTAAACGGATTAAAAGATGTGGTGAAATAAGGTTTTCGAGAATTGCATCGGTCAGAGGCCGGATTAAGCAGGTCGAATTAAAATTAACTAGTTGAGTTTTTAATCCGAAGTGTGAATAAAGAAACAGGATTAGATTAAAATTTTAATCGTAGGTGCATTAAAGAAATAGGATTAAATATAATCCGTTTAACTCGCTGGATTAAATTTTATTAAATTTTCTGGTTCAAAGTTGGCGAGATTTCCGACAAAATGTGCCATAACTTCTACAGTGCGCCACTTGTTATATAATCTGAAGACGCTATATTGTAATTCACATTCAAAGCAAAGTGGCAGATCAAAGATAGCAAAGCCTATTCCTTTTTAATGTAATTTAAAAATCTCTTCAATAGGGAATCTACTCCGCGACTAAAGTAACCGAAACCAGCTCTGTGCGCCGAATAGGGAATGTACTCGGCGACTAAAATAATCGAAACCAGCTCTGTGTCGAATGGGGGATTCCCTCCATCCGCCCTTTGTTTAATGTATACGTAAGTAGGTGTTTGCGCCAGCAGCCCATACCTGAACGGGAGGCCAAATTTCACTGACCCTTGTGGAAGCAAATTTGGGTACCCCTTGTGAGAGCAATTTTTCTTAGGGGCACTTTTGAAAGCGATTTTTAAGCGAGTTTTCCCATTTTTTAACACAAAACAGCTATTTTTTTAGCAAAAACGCAATTTTCGGACATTTTTTTCGCAAAAAATAGTGATTTTAAGTGAAAAATTCCGGCGACGCCGGAAAATTTTTGGAAATTTTAGTCGTAAAACCTATTTTTTGGGCAATTTTCTTACCCCTTGTGGGAGCAATTTTGCGACCCCTTGTGGACGACTTCGCCGAGGGGGGGGGAAATTCCCCCCGCCCTTTCCCCCCCTTGTCCACCTGTGCAGCAGCCTAGTACATATTATCACTAGTACAAGAAATCACTATTTGTAAGGTGTGCGCCTCCCGGAGTAGAGCGTTTTGCAGTAAACCTTCAGTTTTGTAAGGTGTGCGCCTACCGGAGTAGAGCATTTCTGACAACTGCGAAAAATTGTAAGCTGTGCGCCTACCGGAGTATCACCCGTTTTCCCCTCTAACACACACATGCATCTTGAGCACTACTTTAGTGGACTAGACAATTGAGTTTACGTAAGACAGAAGGTTGGGTAGGCTGAGTTGGTAGGACATCAGTCCATCAAATTTATGATGACGAAACTTTCTTTCTTTCTTTCTTTAAAGAAAAAAAGAAAGAAAGAAAGAAAGAAGGAAAGATTGCACTAAAATAAGACAGCAGCTGTAGACCATTTCTAGCAAAAATTCAGCTTAAATTTATCCAACTTCAACATTACAGAAGTGAAGTTTTAGCTCAGCAGTTTTAAAAAAATTGCCTTTTCTTGTAGCACTTGTCAGAAAAAAATTCCCTCTCCCAGACGTATACGTAGGGTCTCCAAAATTTCGGGGGGGGGGCTTAAAACCAAGTTATAAACTCAGGGTGGGGGAAGAATACTTACAGATAGAAATAGACAGCTGCCACCAAGACAGCCAAGGTTATGAGGGCACCCAAAATGCCCACCGTGGAACGACTCAGGCCCAAGATGGAAGAGGAGGTAAGCTGAATGTCCAGGGGCGGTGGAATGGACCAGCTGGTGTTAGAGATTGTTACACTCTGGAAAAAGAATAGTAAATTAAATGAGATGTAAAAACAAAAAACTAAACTCATACTCTCAAATTACAAAACTGGAAAACTGGTGTATACGTATAGTCTGATGAAATGAATATTCATTATAGTAAAATTAGGTTACGTACCAACTTTTTATTTTCCTTTTCCGGGATATTTTATTTTATTTATTTTTTATTATTTATTCATGCTGTAGATGTTTGCCGGTTCAGAGTGAAAAGCGGGGGGAGGGGGACTTTAAACCAGAAAAAAACGTCACAAAGCCCCAGCCCCTCCAATGCAGTGAATTTTCAATGATGGTGAACCACTGAAAGGTTTTAAAAAAATCAAAGAATAAAAACATTCAAATTCGTCATATTCCACACACTTTGATCTACCTGCCCCAGTTCAAAACGTTTGGTCACTTTAGACTATACTGACCTTTAGCACTGTACAGTAGGGCGGTGATGCCCTACTGTCATATTTTATTATTAGTTAAAAAGATTCTTCACTTAAAATTAGCCCGAAAATATGTATGTAGTTTTTGTTAAAATTGCCCCGATAGCCCATAATTGGTAATTGAAATGTTATAATTGTTAGCGTTTTTACAAAGATACATCATGCATATCCATAGTAACGCTCAAAATTCTATTTCAAAACTCTGTCAAAACTTGATTGGCTGGAGGTCTGTCACGTGATTTAGTAATCACTATGGCGGCCTCCAGCAACTTTCTATTCAGTTTTACGTCTGTCTTTCACGCGAGCTGGTCGGTCCCATTTGCTCCTTTTTCATTTCCCTTTTATGCATAAGTGTTTTTCTGGGTTT
>JASAND010009594.1:0-12349 GCA_030248195.1 Trissonchulus latispiculum | reverse complement strand
TCCATCAGGAGGAGTTTCTGGGTTAGAGGTCAACTGGCCATATGTGGCTGCCTTGCTATCGTTTGTGATAGTAGTGAAGGCCATGAATGTTGGTTAGACAACAACCGATGTATTTACTCTTTCGAAGCTTTATGTAACTAAGTCAGACTAAATGTTTTATTGATGTATCGGCTTTTAGTAGCTTTACATTTTTACTTTGTAACTCCTACTTTTGCGCATTAGTGTAAGCGTAGAGAGTGTAGCGGACATTAAAACCTGTCGGCAGTGTAAGTTTAAAGGTTACTGTAGTGTGCAATAAAGCCGGAGTGTTGTTAAGCCTTCGAAGTATTATCATGCATAAAAACCCCATTAATGTGATTTTATCAAGATGAAAATTATCTCTGTACTGGGATCTTTATGCAAGCAAAGCTTGCATTCTCATTTACGCAGACAAGATCATGAGTCCAGTCGAACTATATATAGTACGACCAAACAAGCAAGATTTTGTGCAAAAGGTCAAGTTTTTACTGGACGGACATTTTCAGTAATTGTAGACCTGCTGCGCAGCTAATTCTTTACAACGGAATTCGTTTTGCTTACTACAGAAAACACACGTGCAAAACGTTGTTTGAATAATTTTACCAATGTTTGAGGAATTCAATTTAATACTGCAATAAAACGAAAAAAGATGTGACAGTACAGCATCAGTTTGAAAAATTTGTACCAGGTGGAGATCGAACGCACAACCCTTGGTTTTCTAGACCAACGCCTAACCATTGAGCCACAGGAACTCAATCGAACTAAGTTTAAGTTTGAATTCGAATCAAGACTGTGCCAGCATTCTGGAGGACACGTCTGGACTTTGCTACATATCGCTTTCTGAGGACGGCTTTGTACCTTAAGTTAAGTTAATTAAAAAATGAAGCTTTAGGCATTTATTCATGTGCTTCATGTAGTTTAAGAATATTTGCTGTACTGTTAATGTCAAAAGTTGATTATGAGTCATCCAAGTAGAGTGATGAATCAATGTTTCCGGTTTTCAAACTGCCATTATTACAAAAGCATATAGGTATGCATAATTATAGCATGAATCAGAAACAGAAGCTCTTTGAAAAGGAAAACAAGATTCTACACAGAAATCATGCTGGCCCTATCTTAAACCACTGCTCACACGCATTTATGCGAAAAAGCATCTTTATCAAGCAGACTGCGTGTGAGGGCCCGGGCTAAGCAAAATTAAGAGACCTGCTGCGCTGAGGCGCAGCAGGAAAAATGTGTGTACAAACTTTGACCGTTTATAGCAGCTTAGACAATGGAGCGAACCCCAACAATGTATATATTTTTAGAATCGTCAGGAACTCGAGATGTCGAAAATCCGGAATTCCAGGTTTCATTCACGGAAAATCTAAAATTTTTAATTTTTCGCCCAGTTTTTATCGCAATCAAAATTTTTTTGAGGATCGAATAGAGCTGGTCCCGCTGCATATTTTTGCTCTTACAAGTTTTTCACGAAAATGCACCCAATTTCCGGAATTCCGGGTTTTCGAAATTTTCGGATTTTGAAAATTTTCTCCAATACCCCCAAGATGGGTATCATTCAAAAGCTCTTATCGAGCTGAACAACTTTTGTAATAGAATGGACTCTTGAAAATGCACACAATTCCCGGAATTCGAGAAAACAGGATTTTCCGGATTTTAAAAATTTTCTCCAATAATATACCCCACAATATGGGTATCATTCGAAAGCTCTTGATGAGCTGAACAAATCTTGTAATAAAACCAAAGTCTGAAAATGCACCAAATTCCCGAAATTCACGAATTCGTGATTTCACTCTAGCTTGGAAGGTATTAGCGAATTCCGAGAACTAGGCTCATCTCTGCGAGTTGGTTCTATTACAAGATTTGTTCAGCTCACCAAGAGCTTTCGAATGATACCCATCTTGGGGGTATTGGAGAAAATTTTCAAAATCCGAAAATTTCGAAAACCCGGGATCCCGGAAATTAGGTGCATTTTCTTGAAAAATTTCTAAGGAGCAAAAATATGCAGCTGGACCGGCTCTGTTCGATTGTGGAAACAAATGTTTGATTGCGATAGGGCTAAAAACTAAAAAATTTAGATTTTCCGTGAATGAAACCCGAAATCCCGGATTTTTCCGAATTTTCGAAATCTCGGGTCCCTGAGGATTCTAAAAATGTATACATTGTTGGGGTTTACTCCAAAGGTTAATCTGCTATAAACGGTCGAAGTTTGTACACACATTTTTTGGTCGTACTATATTAGAGGGCGGTTTTATTCCATCACCGTCACTAACTGCATTTAAAAGTATATTTCTACCAACCACGGGAGTTGGATAATTAATCAAACAATCGTCCTAGCAATCAGAGTAGCAAAATTACATCAATAAAGCTGAAATCTGGACAATACATGTTTCCGGAATTCTATTTTTATAAGGATATGTAACGAAATTCCTTAAACTTAGATTGATGGAATCGAGGTCTTGATTCCAAATTTAAAATTAACAAACTTTAGTTAAAACGAGCACTGAATAATTCGTTACACAGGCTAACGGCGTACTATCAAAGTACTTAGGTCAGAGACTCCGATGAGGTGATTTTCCGACAACGGTGCCTCGACAGTTAGCCTAATTTCAGGGGTCAGTAGATAATATTCTTAAAATAGGTCTTCGGGTCGTGAATATGCAAGTAAGGATCCGGCTGAGTTGGATACGCTCAGTCACCGCCTTCAAGCCTATATATTCTTATAGGGAAATCAGCGATAGATTCAGTTTACCACACAAACAGTATTTAATGATAGTCAGATCTCATACGCGTATAGATAAGGACGAGGCAACAAGGATAATGATTACAGCGCAGAATGAAAAGGTAAAACAGATCCATAAAAGTAGTGACAAAACAGTTCAAATGGATAGATATAGGCACAGCACAATTAATTAATACTAAGATAAGGCACTAGACTCTACTCTCTTCACTCAGTGATCACTACCAATCGGTTAATACAAAATAGAGGTCAATTATTTTGGTTGGAGTTGAAACTGAAGGCTTGATCAATTAATTGTCCCAATCTGAATTCCTATGCGAAGTATTACTTGTAAAGCAGACTTTGACCTTTAGAAATACAAAACTTTCAAACCATTACAAAATAGAACAACAAACTGAAGATCGAGTTCATGCGATTTAGACAGGCAGGATTTCAAATTTTAGACTAACATCAAGGTGGATTCCTGAATCCAGAAAGATAGGACTTGAAAGTTCAGGCTAAAGCCACGGCAAGTGCCGTCGTATTAGGTGAAGATGGTTTCTTTAGATTATATTTGCGATGATCAACTGACATACAGATGGCAGCCAAAGATAAGTCAAGGCCACTGCCGCTCAGATGTTTGTAACTTTATAGCACTTTACTGCTACATAGTACCTTACGAGATAGTAGGTTCAATCGAGAGTCCGCAAAGTTGTAGCCACCAAAATGTTCGTCGCTCTGAGATTTCCGGCTTCTAATACATTACTAATTAATAAATAAATAAAGTTGTTTCACGGCCACGGATGTGGGGCCGTACCAGGAATCTTCGAACCTGAATCAAATGGGTTAAAACCATTAATTACAAAATAAACGGTTTTAACCCTTGCAAATTTCTACCAAAAACATCCTATCAAAATTGGTGTAAATTTGTGGCTTCCTTAAAAGTTAGATAGTGCAGTTGGCTTTTGTCACAAACATTTGTTTGTAATTATAACATTGCAGAAGTTAACAAAATAGCAACCAATAACTTTGAACTAAATTTTGAAAATTTATCTATTTCGAAAATTGGCATTACGTTTAACTTAAGCTGCTCTGGATGTGCTTCAGATGAAGGCCACGGGAAATTTGATACTGATAATTGATAATTAAATTAAGCTAGAAATTGCAGTACTTTTATAACTCCAACTCTGAGCCTGGCAATTTTTGTTATACATCACTAAAAACCTGCTTTGAACACTTGAGGTTGTCTTGCGAGAATATCGTTAAAGTTAAACTTAGCAAATTTTGTGCCATGAATCTCTAAAATCATGCAAAAAGGAACCAAACTTGTGAAAGGTTTATGCTAATTAACCGAAACTTCGTAGGCATTGTTTCTTAATCCTAATCTTCAAACTACTTTGGATAAACAATTGTAATATTCGCAGATGTCAGTCATTACATCATCGTTTAGCGCTTAGTCTGCTATTGCTCTGCTGTGCTGTTGTTGATGCTGTTGTTATCGGCTGCATTGGGCATGCCGAAGTGATAATCATTAAATATTTGGTAACTTGTTGAAATGGTTGACACCAGCACGGCCAATTGTTTGAACTATAATAATTTTGGTGTTGCACAGATTGAATTAGCTAACGAAATGCTCAAGCTTATAGAAAGGGTGCAAGCGTTCTGTGAGAGCTTGTATGACTTGTATATTCCATAATGTTGACAAACGGATGTAACTTTCCAATGTTAAACTGACTACGACTTCTTTAGTAATGAAACGGAATTTAGATTAGACCCAATCATTTGAATTTGATTTTTCTGCATCATAGTTGCTATTATGCAATGTGTGCAAACAGCATTATTGTGAGATCAGTTGAACAGTAATGTCAAGAAAGCCTAAGTTTTCCAAATGCTGTGATTGTGAAAATAATAAAATTTGACACTGTTTAATGCTATTTCGTTTTTTTCGATTTCAGTTTCATGTCAGATTCTGTCCACGATTAAAAACAACTACTCCATTTTGAATCTCAGTTAAGTTTCAACCATAAACAGTCTCTCCTTGACAGCTTGACTTCAACTAGAGCTTCAGTACCAATGCACATTATTTTGGACAACATGTTTGCTTTGCATTACTTCCAAATAACGGTTATGGCTAGGAATTGCGCTATGCTCAATGTAGCAAACTGTTTCTTGTTTAAGCGAAATTTGTGTGTAACTATCTCCAATTCGAAGCGTTCCATTCAGTAGCAGCTAGTGTTAGTTCAGTAGGTGATTTTAGTATCAGTTACAATTTCCGTGCCTGAAACATCTCTAGTAGAAACCAACTAAACTGCGGCGATAAACAAACTTGTCTAGAAAACACTTTTGGCTAGTCAAAACACGAATTTTAGAGGTAAATCCGAAAAACGGCTGTTTCATGCTATTATAAATCATAAATCGCATCCGCATTTAAAATTCTAATAGTTTAGAAAGAAACGTAATTGATGGCACCGAATTGCTGCAAAATATTGTGATTTAACTTCAGAAACGGAAGAGAAAACGACACAAGCCGTTTTGTTGCAATAACGAATTTCAGTTTCAGTGATTAAATCTGAAACATTATTTCAACTTCAATGGCTGTTCAACAACACAGGCTCGAGATTTGAACTGCTGCATAGCTGCATCAGCGGACGAAAAGCGCAAGAGTTTTAGCACTAACTGCTTCTTAACTGCAGTAGCTCAATGCAAATGCTCAAACTGATAAGGGTGTACAATTTATGAAATTCATCCTAAAGTGGAACTTTGTGCTGATCTTATCTTTGAACTACGTTAGCAGATGGGCCGAATGCAAGATATATAATGCCAAATTAAATGCTATAAGTAGTTTAACGTTATGTTACAATGCAGTTTTCTGGGACATGGAACCTTTGACTTCTACTTGTGGGCGATTCATCGCCGACGCCAACCTGCCAATTTTGCGAATTTCGTCAAACTTGAACCATCTTAATATAGAGCTTGGAGCAGGGGCCTCAGACTTCCATAACTTTTGTTTTATCTGATATTTGGGCAATAAATTGGGATTGATAATTATGCCCAATTTATTAAAATTACCAGATTTGGAGCTAAACTACTGTAAATTGGATGCCACAACCAGAGAAAAGAGCTAAGAAGGAAATTTAAAGGGAACGTCTAAGCCTCGTGATAAGACCAGTTTAGGTACTAGACATGTGCGTCAAATCGTCTTCTCCTTTGCATTAGTCTTCGAAATGTTGCACTTCTTTAAAACGTTTTCAGAATTCATTTGAAACTGTAATTTGACTCATAAAATATTTAATACCAATTATCTAACGAGTGAGC
The DNA here is from genome assembly GCA_030248195.1 of Trissonchulus latispiculum. Taxonomy (NCBI): domain Eukaryota; kingdom Metazoa; phylum Nematoda; class Enoplea; order Enoplida; family Ironidae; genus Trissonchulus; species Trissonchulus latispiculum. Next base: position 6,297 of record JASAND010009594.1, on the reverse strand, counting down.
TAGAATCATTTCTTGCCATAGTTAAATTTAAATTGCATGCATTACGTCTTAACTAAACTGAAGATTCTGCCAAATCTAGGCACCGCCCAATAATTAGAATTTTGTTTAAAGATTTTGACAAACCAGCTTTTTAATGCTAATTAGTGAAGTAGGTAAACTAATTTTATGTGAACAGTAAAGTTGATTCCAAACTAAAGTTTTCCTGAAGCCACAAATTTACTGTTAGCAGAACTTGGATGTATAATTATAAATTATCTACTATTTTGATTTTTCGCCGAGTGTTTTAAAAATATGGCTAACGGCCCTAACCTCTAGCTGTAAACGATTCATACGAAAAACAACAACCGTACACAGCTCTAGATCGCAACTGTGTCTCAAAAAACTAGTGTACTTGACTGCTCAACTGTTGGGAAGCTTTCATACTGCAAAGACTTGATCAAAGCTTAAAACAAAACAGAAAACAGGAAATACATTGAAACGAGTGGGTTGTGGCTAACTAATATAAAAAGGTGGGCGTAGGCCCTAACAATGCCAAAATGTCAACGAACAAATATTTCGATTTTGAAATTAAGGCTTTAATTTTACTCAGCAGAGGTATGATTAATGCTGCCAGGTGGGAAGGAAACCCACAACAATTTGGAAACTTTCTGAAACTTTGCAGAATAGAAAATTTTATAGAGAATTTGCGTTAAATCCGAATTAAAGGGTGACTGTGACTGTATTTGTTTATTTTAAACTTTAAGTTTATCTGTGATATTTAAAAAGTTTGGAATTAACTTTCATCAATATTTTCTAAAGTTTCTTTATCAAGATAAGAGAAAACTAAATCTGGCTAAATAATGTTGGGTGGATTTTCAACATCTCCCCCGCCTTCTAAATCTTTCTTTCCTGCAATTTGCAGACAGCAATACTTGCGGCAAAAGTCGCAATTAATTTTGAATCTTTGAAAAGGACGCTTTCCAGGGAAAGCTAGAAATTAAAAGCACAAGAATTTAGTGTTTCTGGACCTAGTAAACAACAGAAGTTGCGACAAAAGCCGCAATTTATCAGCAAATGTTTTGGAAGGCAACTCCAGAGGAAAGCAAGGAAACAGAAGAGAAAGTGCTACATCTTGGCGAAACTTGGAATGCTTTTGAAACACTTTGAATGACCGCTTTAACGCCGATAAGTGGAACAACCACATGAATTAATAATTAAAGTTAAAAAAGGTTTCAGTGAAATTAATTCCATTACAGATATGAAGAATAGTATTAGCAGCCCTATAAGCTCCTGTTCTGTGTGCATTGGCGCTCCAAAATAGACGGGAATGGTGATTAGGTAACATATGAAGTATTAAGTAGAAACACCTATGGAGGAAACCATAAAAATTATACCGTCATCTCGTTTAATGATAAATCAACCAACAGCCAGCCAGTTTGATATTAGAGAAACCACCTTTCCAAAAGTAAGGATTATGGTCATTTCGGATCAGTTTCAGCTAGTTTCAGAAAAGTCAAGAAGAATACGGGATTGAACGGACAAAAGGTATTTATACAACTAAAAAGAGGTTTTTCTCAGCAACATATAGCGATATAAAATTCATTACCGTACCACTTTCCTAGCTCAAGCTACATTATTTACTTTGCTGAAAATCGTGGTTGATGCTACGTGGTTGACCGATAATTGGAGTCAAGCCTTACACGGCTACAATGTGTCATATTGTCCCAGCTTCGCTGCAAGGGCCACTTCCTCCTGCTACAGGCCTACCGGCACTACTTTCTTACTACTAGTTGTCCTAACCACTAGCGCCATTGCTGCGACCTAGATGAGACCTTGTCCCTGCTGTTGCCCCATTGTCTTTCAAAATGGACTGCAAAGCAACGCTGATTCGGTCCCGGTCCGTAAGTAACTGGATATCATCCCGTCCGGGGTTCCAGTTTGGAAGAAAAGGCGTGAGTTCCAGTTTGGAAGAAAGCGGGGGAACCCCCAACCTCCGTCCCGTCCCCAAGCACACATAGACACACTACGCTTAAATATTGGTTGCAGTCTTGTTGAAGTTTGGGTGCGCGTGCCTATGCTCAGAATAGAATTCGGAACCAAAAAACCTTTGCATTCAGTAATACGAGAAAAAAGAGAAAAATCTCATACTCCGGTCATTTCCGTTCATTCTTCGTTTTCTGTTTTTCCCAACTTTCAATAATTTCAACCGTTTAGTCTTTTTACAAGATCAAGATCAGTCAGAAGCGAACCCACACCAAATTTTAGCTTCGTTTGATTATAATTTACAGCACACTGTATTTTGTATAGGTACATAGAAAGAAAGTTTCAAGAAATCGCATTCTAGACAAGAACATAAGTATTTCTGAAATGATAAAATGAAACAATGTCTCAATTTATCCCATATCAGCTCACTGTGTGCCTCGTGAAATCGCATAAAACACATTATAGTTTTCCGACTTGTTTCGCATTTTGTTTCATGTACACATATAATAATAATAATAATAATGGCTTCTAGTCTTCAGTGGTCATAATGTGACTTGACAGCACCTGTCGTTTTCTTTGATTGTACCAAAATTCCGGATCCACAACAAGTCTTGGGAAGGCATGGAAGGTGAAATCAGTTGTTTCATGATTGCTCGATGTTTCACCTGATTGGCCAGAATTAGCAAGGCCCAGAAAACCATAACTGAATATCAACCAGGATATCGTAAACATCGTAATCATGCTGAATATACTAACTAAAGACGGTAAAACACAATTTAGCGAAAAGCATACTTTCATTAATTTAGAACAATTAATCGATATACAGTGCACCACTGCTAGACTAGACAAGCCTATGTTACCTGTTCACACTGGTGCACGTGCCATCCTCATTTATGGATTTAATAACAGAATGGCGCTGCTACTTCACTTCACAAATCTAAAAGCCATGTCTAATTAGAATTTAACAGCTTTCTGTCCGTGCAGTCTAATACTAATTACTAAGTCTAATACTTTTCTGCACATAACTTTTCATAAATAATACTTTTCCGTAAATCTAAATTCTGCTGCATCCTCTTGGTCATCTTGCCCCTGTTTTCTGTCACGCAGAACACTTTAACAAAAACAAAAATTATTGTTAGACTATTATTATTTGTTAAAGGTTGTAAAGGATACCAATAATATCATATCAAAAGTGCATAATTACATATATATATATAAGAAGAAGAGTAAGCCACCAGAGGGCTTCTCTTCTTGGCATTACGTAACGGTGCTCCGATCGCAATACTCTAATGTTCCCCCGTTTGGTGGGGGGTCGTTCTGTTCGACATACCCCCTCCGTTTGGTTGGGGATCTCTAACAGCCAATCAGGCTCAGCCAATCTTAGCCTGACTTGCGACCACCCCCCACCAAACGGGGACCTCTTATGGATACCTCCACTCCACCAAACAAAGAAGGGTGTGCTCGTTGACTCCCCCCCCCACAAAACGGGAGAACATTCACGTATTGTGGGCAGAGCACGGTTAAGCAATGCCAAGAAGTGAAGCCCTGCATTGGCTTACTCTTCTTTCTCCTCTTTGCTATGTCGCCTGGATGCCATCCACACAATGGGAGGCTGGACGGAGCCCATCGTGTGGCCTTTTGGCTACGGGTTATCTAACCTCCATTAAGTGCTGCTCTTGCAGTAGTGAGCACAGCGTCTTTCGACACTCCAAGCCCGTATCAGAAGGAAGGAATCAGAAGCAAATCCGGGGTTGTGTCCATTTTTGAGTGCGTGACTACTAGTTAGGTTACTCAACTAGCTTAGCCTTAGCTTAACTTAAACTACGTTACTACGTAGGTTACTAACAGTTACTCTTTTTCTTATACATGGAGCAATTATGCAGTCTTGATTATATCTTCCGGCGGCATAGGCTAAAGTTGGCGAACTAAAGTTCCAGCTTACACTGGGTTAACGAAGCATTAACGTAAACTTTTGGTTCATTTTCAAGTACCCCGACAACCACAACACGTCTAGGCGCCGCTTTGCGCTAAAATCCGAGACAAAACTGTTTTTGTGTTTATGCTTCCTTCTCCTTGTTGCGAATGGAAAGCGAGACGGGAAACGGGATTGCAAATATTCGAAAGCTTTAAGACATTTGTCCCCGCTGTGGTCAAAACATTACACATACCAAAGTTTAGCTCCATTGCACAATTTAGTCTTACTAAATTTAGAGAGGAGAGGGTAAAGTCAATATAACGCGAGTTAGGGATAATGTCTCGCACCAAAACTGTTCTTTGCTGTTTATCACAGTCACAAATTCCATGAAACTGATTCCTAATGTATGTAATTCGTAAGAGTGCTTATCAAATCAAATTAAACTCACAGAACTTAATGCTAAGGCACCACGCTACTTCAAACAGAAACGTATTTCATATTGCAATTGAATAATAACGAGTGATACTATTCGCCACGTATATAATTTTAATTAACATTTTCAAATGAAGACCTTTCTGCCTTCCGGTTTTTACTCTTCTTGATGCAACAAAGCTTGCCGATTCATCAGGGGCCGATTGACGTTGGATCCTTAAAAATAACATATCAAAAACTCAGCAGATAATTAAATTTAATTAAACTGATCTTTTGTGGTTTTATAAATATTTTGTATATATACCTGCGCCATGCTTTTTGTGCGTTGGAAAAGAAATATGTTAAGAAACGTTGATGTTAAATATGAAGCCTTCAATAACATTTGATGTATCATACATATTATTGCACTCTTGATATTATCAGTAACGGGCAGATCCGTTTGTGAATGCATTCATTCAGAAACATATTTCAGGGGCCGATGTTATCAAACTTGGGTTTCCTAAAACCCGGGTTTCGCAGTGGGGTTAACCCTGAAATTTTGGGGTTGGGTTAACCCTGGGGCTAGCCCAATGTTATCAAACAATTTTGGGGTTGGATTTCATAAACCCTATTTTATTGGGGTTAACCCAGAGTTAACCCTGAATTAACCCTGAAATCGAGAATAGTTAACCCAGAATTAACCCCAAAAATAACTGTGCTGTCTTGTCTATATTTCTGGAACTAATAGACGAGATAGTCCCACGAGCGAAACCCATAAATTACATAGAATAAAACCCGAGTTTCCGGCTCAACCCTCCTCATCGAGTAGGGTTGAGATTTAGCCACATTAACCCAAATTTAACCCAAGTTTTTAAACCCGGGTTTCATGATAACATTGGGGCTCCACTTAACCCCAATTTAACCCAAAACCCAGTTTTAACCCAACTTTGATACCATCGGGTTTGGGTTGAAAACCCATTTTTAACCTAGGTTTAGCTCGAAACCCGGGTTTGGGCCTTTGATACCATCGGCCCCTGAAGTCACTGGCCATCAGCCAGAGGATATAATCCACATTCAAACTGTAGCGACGAATTGTTGAAGAGGGTCCACAACACACCTGTCAATGGGTCAGGATACGAGCCAGGATTGAGTCCATCTGTCCCTGGGAATGGAACAAAGTCACAACATCACAACAGCACATGAGACTGAATTTGAGATTCAGGTATAACTGAAACTCACTACCATCCATATTGAATCTTCCATGAAACCACAAAGCAAGTAGTATTATAGCATCCCTTCTTTCAACTTGCAAGTGAAACATAGATTTCCCTCACATTTCTAGGCGAGGCTTCCGCATCTAGGCTAGGCTAGGCTTTCATATCTCAAAATTGGAAAATACAGAAATTTTGAAGAAATAGTGCGACGGCGTGACCCGACTTAGATATCTTGGTGAAATTAAGTTAAGGAGCAAAGTTTGGTAGGTTAGGTATGTAATGCATACAAGTAGAGGATAGCAAGAGCAAGTTAGGTAGGATAGGAACCGTAGATGAATCCAGTCAAGAGTACATAATAGTAAGAGTGAAAAACTCTTACACAAGCATGCTAGCAAAACTCTTACACAATCATGCTACATAGTTATGCTCGGTTCATCAACTCGAGACCCCCCGTAACTTCCGGGAGGAGGGTCCCACATTGCAGCAATTACACGCTTTCATATAAGCGTGTGTCTGCTCGCTGGTTGTCCCATTAGCCTAAGTCTTATAGAAGGTAAAATTAATTATAACTTTAATTAGCTCCATGCACTTAAAAAACTAATTCGACAACCTTGTAGCATTTTTTCTGCTCTTTTCGATAATATAAAAATTGTTACAGATTATATTCCTTCGAATTTTGTATTATGCAATAATTTTTATATCATTTAAAAGAGCAGAAAAAGCTACAAAGTTGTCGAATTAGTTTTTTTAATTGCCTTAAACTAATTAAATGTATAATTTATATATATATGTAAA
>JASAND010009593.1:0-24777 GCA_030248195.1 Trissonchulus latispiculum | reverse complement strand
GCCCACAGGAAGCAGATGACTAGTTGTGATCAGTCACTTAGTTTTCTGTGCTCGACAAGGGCATATAGAACTCCACAATTTGTAATTGTTAACTTGGTTAGCTCAACTTTAGCCACGCCGTCATTTATGAAATACTAATGTTAAATGTTTCGGTGCCAATGTTAGAGCAATAGGAACGGTTTGCCCACAGGAAGCAGATGACTAGTTGTGATCAGTCACTTAGTTTTCTGTGCTCGACAATGGCATATAGAACTCCACAATTTGTCATTGTTAACTTGCTTAGCTCAACTTTAGCCACGCCATCATTTATGAAATTATGTAGATCGCGCCCCCTACATAATATTGGTATAAAGGCGTCTGCGCGGCCCTCTGGAGACCGTGCCGTGTTGGCCTGGTGCCAGCTAATTAGAGGTCCGGCGGTGGTAAAAAGGTTACCATCGTAAACAACTCGAGTAGTACTACAAGTACCACCATACTTTTGGTTCGAATTCGAAACTTCGAATTTTTGCACTAGGCGATAGTTACCGTGCGTTTTTTCTCGGTGAATAACGCTTATTGGAAATGCATTTTACGGCTAAGTGTTGGAACGATGTGGGCATTTTGGCACCATACTACTATTGTGTGATGGTAGACAGGATCCCCCCATGCTACCTTTTTTGGTCATTTTGGCACCTGGCCAATTTTGGCTCTGTGCCAAGCTCCCAAAGTCGGACTTTCGCTATTTTTCGCAAATTTTGGTCACACTTTTCTAGAACTGGGTAGAAGCTGGAGAGATCTAGTATCTTTTGTTGAAAACTACCAGTTGGGGTGCATAAAGTAACGAGGGGGATTTTTTAATTTTGCTCCCTAGTTTTCAGGAGATAGGCCCAAACTTTGCATTTTTTTGGCCTGTTTGGGCGAAAAGTTTCTAAGTCCCACTTTCACTGGAAATAGTCAAAAAGTCGCCAAAAACGGCGTTTTTCGGCCTCGGGGTGGTCCCCATATTTAGTAAATCGGGGTCGCTGAAAATGATGAGCATACTGCCGATACTGCCCGAAGTGACCACTGGTCAGCATTGCTCCCGTGGTTCCTCGCCCAGGGTCAAAATTGGGAAAACTCCCTCTAAACAGCGTTTTTCGGCGTTTTGATCGGGAGCATATATAGTAAATCGACTACGCTCGTTTCAATGGGCATATCGCCGAAACCGACGGAAGTGACCACTGGTCACTACAGCCTATGGGGCCTATTGAGCACTGGTCAAACGGCCTAAAACTGCGTTTTTCGGCGTTTTGGTCGGGGACATATATAGTAAATGTACCGTAGCTGTAGCTGTACTGTATTTTACAACCTCACCACCACCCATATTACTTTTTCATGCTCCGAAGGAGCATTTTTATTACTTGTACTAATGTTAAATGTTTCGGCGCCAATGTTAGAGCAATAGGAACGGTTTGCCAACAGGAAGCAGATGACTAGTTGTGATCAGTCACTTAGTTTTCTGTGCTCGACAAGGGCATATAGAACTCCACAATTTGTCATTGTTAGCTTGCTTAGCTCAACTTTAGCCACGCCGTCATTTATGAAATACTAATGTTAAATGGTTCGGCGCCAATGTTAGAGCAATATGAACGGTTTGCCCACAGATGACTAGTTGTGATCAGTCACTTAGTTTTCTGTGCTCGACAAGGGCATACAGAACTCCATAATTTCTTATTGTTAACATATTCAGCTCAACTTTAGCCACGCCGTCATTTATGAAATACTAATGTTAAATGGTTCGGCGCCAATGTTAGAGCAATATGAACGGTTTGCCCACAGGAAGCAGATGACTAGTTGTGATCAGTCACTTAGTTTTCTGTGCTCGACAAGGGCATACAGAACTCCACAATTTCTCATTGTTATTCAGCTCAACTTTAGCCACGCCGTCATTTATGAAATACTAATGTTAAATGTTTCGGCGCCAATGTTAGAGCAATAGGAACGGTTTGCCCACAGGAAGCAGATGACTAGTTGTGATCAGTCACTTAGTTTTCTGTGCTCGACAATGGCATACAGAACTCCACAATTTCTCATTGTTAGCGTATTTAGCTCAACTTTAGCCACGCCGTCATTTATGAAATACTAATGTTAAATGTTTCGGCGCCAATGTTAGAGCAATATGAACGGTTTGCCCACAGGAAGCAGATGACTAGTTGTGATCAGTCACTTAGTTTTCTGTGCTCGACAAGGGCATACAGAACTCCATAATTTCTTATTGTTAACATATTCAGCTCAACTTTAGCCACGCCGTCATTTATGAAATACTAATGTTAAATGGTTCGGCGCCAATGTTAGAGCAATATGAACGGTTTGCCCACAGGAAGCAGATGACTAGTTGTGATCAGTCACTTAGTTTTCTGTGCTCGACAAGGGCATACAGAACTCCACAATTTCTCATTGTTATTCAGCTCAACTTTAGCCACGCCGTCATTTATGAATACTAATGTTAAATGTTTCGGCGCCAATGTTAGAGCAATAGGAACGGTTTGCCCACAGGAAGCAGATGACTAGTTGTGATCAGTCACTTAGTTTTCTGTGCTCGACAATGGCATACAGAACTCCACAATTTCTCATTGTTAGCGTATTTAGCTCAACTTTAGCCACGCCGTCATTTATGAAATACTAATGTTAAATGTTTCGGCGCCAATGTTAGAGCAATCGGACCGGTTTGCCCACAGGAAGCAGATGACTAAAGTCTGACCAAAAAATGTAGAAAGCGAAATTGTTTGCTTTATATCTCGTAAACGCTTCAAGATAACTGCCATAAATTATATATTTTCTGAACCGGAATGATGAGATCTTTCTTCTCGTGAAAAAAGTTTTTTGAAATTTCCCGTGCGATTTCAAAGGGTGCCGCTTTTATATGTCCAGAAGGATTGGTAAATGCTACAACCACGATTTTTTCAGGAAAATTTTCCCCTTGCCCGAATGTCCTACACACCAAATTTCAGCTTTGTTGGTTGAAAATTGCGTGAGTTATTCCATTTTTTAGATTTTCAAAATCCTTTGATCTTTGCCGCTTTTTCGACTTTGACTGGTTGTTACTCGCCACTCGCTCAACGAAAAAAATTTTTTGATTGGATTTTCAGGACCGCCTGGGTGTCCGCTTTCATCTGATATACGTGGTATTTCAAAATTTGAAAGTCGATTTTTTCGAAAAATACCACTTTTTGACCCAAAATTTCGGCCAAGCGAATCCAGCAAAAGTGAATAAAAATAACATAATCATAAAGTTCATTATGAGCTGAATCCAACGATATAAAGTTTTCATGGCTACGACTTATATTGCGCCAGCAATGAATTTTTAAACATTTTCCTTATTTCAGCTGGTTTTTGCTAGTTTACGCTGGTTCAGGTAAATCTAGGCGGCAACATCAAAGGAAGCCAAAAACCAGCTTGAAATAAGGAAAATGTTTAAAAATTCATGGCTGGCGCAATATACCTCGTACCCACGAAAACTTTATATCGTTGGATTCAGCTCATAATGAACTTTATGATTATGTTATTTTTATTCACTTTTGCTGGATTCGCTTTGCCGAAATTTTGGGTCAAAAAGTGGTATTTTTCGAAAAAAATCGACTTTCAAATTTTGAAATACCACGTATATCAGATGAAAGCTGACACCCGGGCGGTCCTGAAAATCCAATCAAAAAATTTTTCGTTGAGCGAGTGGCGAGTAACAACCAGTCAAAGTCGAAAAAGCGGCAAAGATCAAAGGATTTTGAAAATCTAAAAAATGGAATAACTCACGCAATTTTCAACCAACAAAGCTGAAATTTGGTGTGTAGGACATTCGGGCAAGGGGAAAATTTTCCTGAAGAAATCGTGGGTGTAGCATTTACCAATCCTTCTGGACATATAAAAGCGGCACCCTTTGAAATCGCACGGGAAATTTCAAAAAAATTTTTTCACGAGAAGAAAGATCTTATCATTCCGGTTCAGAAAATATATAATTTATGGCAGTTATCTTGAAGCGTTTACGAGATATAAAGCAAACAATTTCGCTTTCTACATTTTTTGGTCAGACTTTAGTTGTGTTCAGTTACTTAGTTTTCTGTGCTCGACAAGGGCATACAGAACTCCACAATTTCTCATTGTTAACGTATTTAGCTCAACTTTAGCCACGCCGTCATTTGTGAACTACTAATGTTAAATGTTTCGGCGATAATGTTAGAGCAATATGAACAGTTTGCCCACAGGAAGCAGATGACTAGTTGTGATCAGTCACTTAGTTTTCTGTGCTCGACAAGGGCATACAGAACTCCATAATTTCTTATTCTTAACATATTCAGCTCAACTTTAGCCACGCCGTCATTTATGAAATACTAATGTTAAATGGTTCGGCGCCAATGTTAGAGCAATATGAACGGTTTGCCCACAGGAAGCAGATGACTAGTTGTGATCAGTCACTTAGTTTTCTGTGCTCGACAAGGGCATACAGAACTCCACAATTTCTCATTGTTATTCAGCTCAACTTTAGCCACGCCGTCATTTATGAAATACTAATGTTAAATGTTTCGGCGCCAATGTTAGAGCAATAGGAACGGTTTGCCCACAGGAAGCAGATGACTAGTTGTGATCAGTCACTTAGTTTTCTGTGCTCGACAATGGCATACAGAACTCCACAATTTCTCATTGTTAGCGTATTTAGCTCAACTTTAGCCACGCCGTCATTTATGAAATACTAATGTTAAATGTTTCGGCGCCAATGTTAGAGCAATATGAACGGTTTGCCCACAGGAAGCAGATGACTAGTTGTGATCAGTCACTTAGTTTTCTGTGCTCGACAAGGGCATACAGAACTCCATAATTTCTTATTGTTAACATATTCAGCTCAACATTAGCCACGCCGTCATTTATGAAATACTAATGTTAAATGGTTCGGCGCCAATGTTAGAGCAATATGAACGGTTTGCCCACAGGAAGCAGATGACTAGTTGTGATCAGTCACTTAGTTTTCTGTGCTCGACAAGGGCATACAGAACTCCACAATTTCTCATTGTTATTCAGCTCAACTACTCTAGCCACGCCGTCATTTATGAATACTAATGTTAAATGTTTCGGCGCCAATGTTAGAGCAATAGGAACGGTTTGCCCACAGGAAGCAGATGACTAGTTGTGATCAGTCACTTAGTTTTCTGTGCTCGACAATGGCATACAGAATTCCACAATTTCTCATTGTTAGCGTATTTAGCTCAACTTTAGCCACGCCGTCATTTATGAAATACTAATGTTAAATGTTTCGGCGCCAATGTTAGAGCAATCGGACCGGTTTGCCCACAGGAAGCAGATGACTAGTTGTGTTCAGTTACTTAGTTTTCTGTGCTCGACAAGGGCATACAGAACTCCACAATTTCTCATTGTTAACGTATTTAGCTCAACTTTAGCCACGCCGTCATTTGTGAAATACTAATGTTAAATGTTTCGGCGCCAATGTTAGAGCAATATGAACGGTTTGCCCACAGGAAGCAGATGACTAGTTGTGATCAGTCACTTAGTTTTCTGTGCTCGACAAGGGCATACAGAACTCCATAATTTCTTATTGTTAACATATTCAGCTCAACTTTAGCCACGCCGTCATTTATGAAATACTAATGTTAAATGTTTCGGCGCCAATGTTAGAGCAATATGAACGGTTTGCCCACAGGAAGCAGATGACTAGTTGTGATGAGTCACTTAGTTTTCTGTGCTCAAGCATATAGAAATCAACAATTGCACTTGCACTTTATATTATGTCCTTAACTCGTGTGCAGAGTAATAACGCTTAGTTTGTTCCACTGAAAGACATTCGGCCACTAACATTTTAGCGAAACTTTTAATTTTCCTGTATTTGTCACGTCGGGCCACCTTTGAAGGACTCCAGAAAACAGTAAGAAAAGAAATATTCAAAATGGTGTTACCTTGTTTCTTGCACCAATAGGGACCAGAGATAAGATGTGAAGATAAGAAATATTGTAAATGCAGGAGAAATCTTATTCAAAACCTACCCCAACGTACATGCGTGCATTGGGTGTTCTAGATTATTGATTAGATTCTACGCTGTTTTAGATTGTTATGGAACTGCCAAAACTGCATCGAGAAGTGTTTTTGTTTGTGACTGATTTCCTTCGTGAAACTCTTCGACACAGCAGTGAAAATGGTGTTGATCTCTATTTGCTATGTACGTTGGTGGCATTTATTTCCTAGTGTTTTGAATGGACTTAATTGTGAGACAAATTAATTGGCTACAATTTTTGACAAATGTGCGTCCGTGTGAATTACTAAAATCTACTAATTTGAGTGGGGGCTGGCTGAGTTTTCTCTGGGCCAAAAAGAGGATGAGCCCCCCCCTCCACTTATGGGGGGGAGATAAATAGTGGGCTGGGAAAAATGTCTTTAAAATGCTAAAACTACATTTTTAAAAACGCGTATTTTCTACATATACTATATATATATTATAAATAAGCTGTTAAAACCGAATTGTGGTACAAAAATAAGCGATTTTAGCAGGAACATTTTAACCAAAATTTCTTAAATTTATGAGTGGGGGGAGGCACAAAAAGTGGGGGAGGGCAACCCCCCCACCACGAAAAAAATCTCCAGACTATGTCTGCTCCGCTTTTGGTTCCTGCTCCACTTTTTCGAGCCTTCCACTTCAGCTCCCCACTTTTCCGCATGTCCTTGCCAATTGTCTGGCAGGCGTCCGAAAACGTCAACAAATTACGTTTTCAGGGTCAATATTTCAAAGCTGTTCTTGATTTTTCAGATAATCTAAGTTCATTTTAATCATTAAAACAGGGATTGTTTGTACGTATGGTTACCTTAAAATGCTAATTTTCCGTTTGAAATTAGACATGTGCCTTGAACTGGTTGCCTCCTCACATTTCGGAAGCCCGCTCCCACTTCCTCCTCCCTCAAATGTTGGTGAGTAAAGTCCCTCCACTTTGAAACTCTTAGAGTGCCAGAAATCGGACTGGGTTTTGTCGAATTTTCCTCTGCGGGACTGTGGATTTCCTCTGGAGGTTGGCGGTTCTGACTGATTCGGATACGGATTCGGAGTAGGATGAGAAAACGTTTGACGTCCATATCTGTTTTCTAAGCTCTCCTGGATGTGCCACTGATCAGTGGTAGTCAGTCAAGTGTTTTATTGTCGTTCTTTTTCTAATTGCAGGTAATGTAGTATTTGGATCGATCCTTATCCGTAGTCCGCCTACTTTGGATATGTCAGTGCGGGCAAAGAGGCAAGAAAGGATAGCTGAATTTCTGGAACAGTTTTTAGTTAGTGACATACCGAGGTTAAAATGACATTTCCCCTTGAGTAATTATTGCAAGTTTTGGCAAGCCTGTTTTGTTGATAACTGTTGTGAAGTCGTTGTTTGTAGCTTCATTTATAGCAAGAAATAGCTTTTAAAATTTGAAGATTTTTATGTAAGTTTATGTATGCATGTAGAATTTCGTGCATTTTACGCCTCTATCAAGTACGTAATAATCTGTTGTGTAATATAAATCTGGTTGGTTCAGAATGTTTTATGTTTGCTTGCATGTATTTACGTGTATGTATTTTTATTTAATTTTTGTCTGATATACACCATAATGGACAGAGTGTAATGGCTTGTTTTCTTTGGCGACTCTTTCCGCAATTCACTGTAGTAGCAGTTCCGTTTGTAGGTTGCAGGGTACTGGCTGCTGCGTAAGTATTCACACTTTGTGGAAAACTAAGATTCCAACCAGGCATTTTGAAAATAAATGAAGTTCAATTTTTACCATGTCAAAAATCATTATGTTTCGACGTATTCAAAATTCACTGGGTATATTGTATTTGTGGAATCTTTATCTAGTCATGCTCGGCATGGCCACGCGGCGTCTGTTTGTGTTAAAGCTCGAAAACATTGCATTTAGAACGCAAAGATATCAAAATTGTTTTGGGTAAATTTGTTTGAAGTGAAGATGGACTGGGCCGTTAATGTATTAATGTACAGAGCATGGCTCGGGAGCTGATAACATTTATGTGTACTCTTTGACCATGTAGACGCGTAATAGATAGCATTCAATAGTTCTTTAACGATTTTTTATTATAGCTTTTATTTTTTTGCTGGAAAAGATTTTCTAAGTTACATGTTTCCTAAAACTAAAGGGAGAATGTTTCCTGTGAGATGAGAACTGTGAAAACATCAGTTAATCAAACTATAACAAAAATAAATTTAATGTTTTAATTTGCTTCAGTTTGTAAAAGTGAACAAATAAAAAATTATTCAATCTAAAACGGACGTTACGTAAATGTTTTTGTGGCTGTGACACTTATTTATTAGCTTGTTGCCGAACTTTGCGTGAATTGTAAAGACATCTTTTTAAATCGTGCTTTTTGGTACAAGCCGTTTGACCTGTAGTGTTTACTGTGAATTAAAATCCGCTAGTTTTAATTTGTTAAGAAATAGGACATTCAACTTAGGACAGGTAGTGCCCTGATCCCAGTTGCAAATTTTACTCTTAAAATCTAGTCTTGCATTATCGAGTCAAGTTTTTTTACAGTACATTGAGTCGGGAGGAAGAGTAGTCTTTAACGTTCGGGAGGCGGCAGACGACACATGCTTTGAGAGCACTTCGGTTGATGATCATATCAGGCATGGTTTCCCAGGAGTTTGTAGCTGGATCGTAGCGCTCCACTGATGCAACTGTTGTTACTCCTGAAAATGAACAAATTCGCTGTACCAGTGCAGGAACTTACAATAAAAGGACGAGTATAGAATGTAGCTCGGGGACCTGTTGCATAAATCTACATTTACTAGACTGTATACATTGTCTACAGAAAATGTAGCTGCAATTACACATCCTACATTTTTCAGTTGCATAAAAATATGTAGCTATACATCCGGTGATAGTTCCGTATACGCACACTAGACTTTCAGTTAGAGTTTAAACTGGCTAGAGTGACCCTTTGCAAAAGGCATCTGATTCCGTAGTCGCACACCTATTGAATAGTAACAGAAATGAGGGAAAATTTCCTTGTTTTCGGAAATTAAGTTAATGAAATATAAAAACTGAAAGTGGTTTTGCTATAGTTACACCGTATCAAACAAACAACATAAATCCTAGTGCTTTTCAACAGACAAGCGACTGTTGGTCTTGCTCAAATTTATTGATTTATGACTCAACTGTGTTGTAAAATTTAATTTTGCTACATAATATCGTGCACATGTTGCATTCTAAAAATAAACGTTAATTTGGGTTGACACTTAGCTCTAATTTTTCTATACGTACGTTCTCATTTATACCGTTATTTTTCAAAAAAAAATTTGCAAATTGAATGCAAATTTTAATTAAATTTGTCTAGTTGTCAAAGTCTCATCCCCCAGTAAAATTAAAAGAGTTACTACGATTGGGTTGGAGCTAAACGGTTGGAAAAACTATTTTTAATAAAGTTCAGTTAATTTGACTCTAAGCACTAAGCAGAATATGCGAATAAAAATAGTAAGTTTCAGCTAGCCTCCGTTGGCAAATTGCTAAGAACGGAAAAATGGTCAAGCAACAGTAAATGGGCAACCAGCGGCCAACGGCAAGCCAGTTGGCCTTTGGCTATTGGCTGTTGGCCGGCCAAACAGCCAACGACCAGTGGCCGGCCAACTTCAAACTCCGGACAATCCAAACCATGCCAACCGGAGAAAATTTCGGCCGATCCCAACACTATTTGATGGACATTTAAATTCAAGGCTTTTAGTACATTCTTCTTGTGCAGACAGCACGCCATTGCCAGTTCCTGCAGAGTAGTAAGCCAGCTCAATTGATGCAGATTATGACAACGAAGAAGTGTGCCAAATTTCAAGCCGATTCATTGCATTTTTCGTAGAGTACCTGTTCAAAGTCCACTCCGTTAGTGTAACTGACAGTGGCCAAACAATGTAGGCAAGGTAGTTTTATGCAACAGGCCCCAGGTTTTTGTCATAGCCTGTGATACAATAGATATAGGTGTACCCGAAAAATAATTCTGGAAAAATTAACCGAGGACTGCACCAATAAATTTTAAGAATAGCAGCAGAATAGCAGAAGGTTAACTACTGGATTCCCATTCAAAAATCGAACTTAGCCTTTTGCTATTCCGCGGCTATTCTTAAACTTTTTGGTGCAGTCCAGGGTAAGTAGGGCTTCTTCTTCATTGTTCGAGGGCAGTTTTCTTAATGTCTTACTTTTCATACTATTAATTTGTTAGTGCTGAAAATATCAATGAACACCGAAAGATCAGAAAATATCAATGAAAAAGGATAGACAGAAAAAGTTTTGAAGCTGAAAATATCATTCGCAGGGGGACGAAATGATCTGTTTTAGACAAGCAACCAGTAAAGTAGTCAGTAGGTACTATAAAAAGATAGATTAACGTTTGTAAGAACAAAGTAGACATACCATTAAAGCCTCCGATAACATAGACGTTGCTTTCGAGAACCATTGTTGCAAAATTGCTTCTACATTGAGACATACTTGGCAGCCAGTACCAGCTATTGCTGTCCGGATGATATCTTTCGGCTGAAACAGTCAATTTAGAAAAAAAGCAGCATAATATACTATTAAGTTCGACATTTTACGAATGTTGGTACCAATTAGGTAAAAATAAAACCAACGTTCTACAGACTACTCATTGAGAAATGTGGATTTATAAGTTTGGAGTTCGCAACTCCAATTTTGGAAACAATTGGATTGCAGTCAAGTCAACTCAAATCTCTGTGACAGCTCCTGAAACAACATAACTTGATTGAAGCAACTGATTAAGTTTTTCAGTGAGAGGTTCGGTATGTGTACCTGAAGAAAGTCTAGCTGTCCCGTCGAACCCTCCGATCGCATACAGATCACCGCGCAGTTCTAGCATGCTGACTCCGCTTCGACCGCTCAGCATCGGAGTCACTTCAGTCCACATGTCTGTCACTGGATCGTAGCATTCAACATTGCTCAGAACATTTTGGCCGTCAAAACCTCCGGCAACATACAATTTGCCTAAACAGATTAAATATTTGACTTTTTTCAAAATTAAAGCTCATTTTAGCACGTCGTGTATACTCAAGGCAAACCATTTTTGCCCAATAACTGACACCAAATACCTATTCCCTTTGCAAATTTACTCCTCGCCTCGCCTGTTCATAAAGCGCAATCAGATGTCACCCTGTGCCGTTAAGAAATTTCTTGGGCCGGGCTCGGGCTCGGGCCAGCCAACCTCCTCGGGCCGGGCTTCGGGCCGGGCTGGCCCGGCCCGAACCCGGCCCGAAGCCCGAGGCCCGCTTCACGGCCCGAGCCCGAAGCCCGATTCACGGCAATGTTATGTAAATGTATGTATGTATGTGTTAATAAGCACCGAAGAAGACAATAGTGTGTGATCAAAGGAAGCCACAAGTTACAACGAAAAAATCAATATTTTTTCAGCAATGACAAACTACTCACATAGCCCGGAAAGCCCGATAGGCCCGAGCGGCCCGAGTGGCCCGAGCGGCCCGAACAACCCGAGCGGCCCGAGTCGGGCCGGGCTCGACAGAGAACTCGGGCCGGCCTCGGGCCGGGCCGTCTCATTAAAAACTCGGGCCGGGCCGGTATCGGACCGGCCCGAGCCCGAGCCCGGCCTGAGCCCGAAGCCCGCTTCACGGCCCTGGCACAACCCTACATGCCCATGCCCAATCACAAATCTGAATTGCAATAAATTTCAGTTGAAAGGGACAGTATATACCTCTGATAACTGCAGCACAGGCATCGCTTCGAATGCGATTCATTGGCCTGATGTAAGACCACTGATTTGTTGTTGGGTCGTAGCATTCAACTGACTGCAGTCGATCACGACCGTTGAAGCCACCAATGGCGTACAGTTTGTCGTTAAGCACAGCCACGCTTACGTAGCATCGAGCCATGTACATGGGAGCGACGTCATACCAGACATGATTAACGGGATCGAAGCATCGTACTCCGTTGAAGTATTCAGTACCATCGTATCCACCGACAACATAAATTTTTCCATGCAGCTCTGCCACACCATGATAAGCTCGAGGAGTATTATCAGTGCTCAGACAGAGGCACCATTGTTCTGCCTGGAAAAGTTTACGTTACATGTAAACAGAGCAAATTTTGTTACCACTACTCAAGTAAATTGCACAATAAATTGCAGTGACCTTTTGGAGTTTTAGAGGCGTGAATGCAGGCTCAAAAAATTCAGTGCAGTTTGAGAATTTAAACTTAAGCTTGATTAAATTTGCCTGATTGGCTCAATCGGTAGAGCATTACTAAACCGAATGTTGTGGGTTCCATCTCCACCTCCACCATCTCCATTTTTCCGGAGCCAATTTTGGATCTGAAGGGCTTATATATACAGTGGCACAGGTTTCGTTCATTGCTTCATTCGACTTTTCAGTTCAGTTCTTGTATCTATTTATGTACAATAATGCCATCTGATTGCGTAAGTTTGCCTGTCAAAATGTTCAAAATTTAAATCCTACATTTTCCCATCGGTTGCCGCTTTTGTGAATATCACTAAATGGCCTGTACTTGAGCGGAAGATTGAACTGCTATTTGAAATTTGAATTACCTAGTTTAAATTTAGACGTATACACTTTCTACATTCTACCTTTGCGTCATAAGTCTCAATAGCGCTTGTTGGGTGTCCCATACTCCAACCACCTATTACAAATGCAATATCATGGGGAATTCGATGTCGAAAGAGATACATATAGGCGTAGTGATCAGTATCTTGTGAACAACGCTGCCTTAGTTGAGCTTTTGCGGTACCAAGTTTTTCGCTCAGATCAGTGAGAAATTCCATGGCTTTGCAATCATTCATTATCATTTCATCCTTTTTCAATTCTTCAATTAGGTCGTTTTTGGTAACACCAAATCTGATAGTTTCTAGCAGAATCATTAGGTGCTGCTTTCTTTCGGCTGGATCGACGCTAAGCCAACGTTTGATGGCTATCCAGCACAATTCCTCCTTTGGAAGATTCAGGGTATCGTTGGTCAAAAAATTGAGTAGTTGCCGCAGCTCTAGTTGCAGAAATTCTATGGATTCCAGAACACACGTCCAGAATTTCCAGAGACAATAGGAAAAGGCGTCATCCGCCAGTCGGTGACAGTTGTAAAAGTTGGCAAAAAGATATATTCCGATACAGTTTATTGGAGTCATCTTTTCGCAAAGGAACTGTGAACAAAGATGAAGGAGTTTCTGCATTCCCCAAAGATCTGCCACGGGTAAAAGAAGCTGAACATTTAGCATTGTCAGTTCTTCACTAATTTTGTTGGTATAGGCGAATTCCAGAACCATATCGAATATTTTAGAGCTCACATCGACTATCTGAAACAAAACTGATTCAGCCTGGTTTAGCTTATCAACTGCAATTATCGAAGCTGTCAAATCCCTTAGATACCTACATTTCTTGTTTTCGAGTCAGCTGCTGGCCAGGGGGCAGTTTCATAAAACCTTTTATTCACTTGTCTTGACTACTAGCATAGTCTAGTAGGCGAGTCAAGTACCTAACTTGTTTCATAAAACTTTTCCAGTCAAGCTAGTACTAGCATTAGAGTTGCGAGTCTAGTGGGTAGTCAAGTGCGAGTTGATATAGCAGCTTCTTGCTAGTAACTGTTTCATAAAACTTCAGCTGCTGCAGGCAGGCTGCCCCGCTACTAGCAGCAGTCCAGTTCTCGAGTGAATTTCAACTAGAGAACTTTCAGAAAAAGTGTTACAACTTTCGTGTTTTTTTAGATTTTTGATTGGAAATTTTTATAATGGGAAGAGAAATCTTTTCTTTGCGATGTCCTAAAATTTTAAATGATTTCGTTTGCTGAAAAAATAGATATGATTTTTTAAAGATTTACGCTTAGTTTTGGAAATACTGATACTAGCATCCTTGCAACTCGCACCAGCAGTGCTAGTGCCACTAGAAGCAGCACAACCTTAGCTAATTTTGTCGAGTCCCTGAAAATTTTTATGAAACACTTACAACTGCAACTCGCAGTAGTCTAGTACCAGTACTCGCCAGCTCAAAATTTTAGTTTATAGCCTAGCTTTATTTTGAGTAATACTAAAAGTTTAATCGAAACAACAGAACTTCGAGTATTTTTGCTGTATTTTGGTGATTTGTTACTATATCTGGTTCGTCCAAAAGAATGGACCCCTGCTTACAGGAATTTCAATCACGGAACAGCCAGGATCTTCCTTTCGTCTCGCCTTGATCAGGGCACAGAAGTAGGGACTGCAGGCGGCCAGAACGACACAGTGGGCTGGTCGGACTTCATTTTCTAAGGGGAACTGGAAAAGACAGTCGCACAGGATTCCCTGACGTCGGAGAGAATCCAGTCCCTCCAGAGTCGTGGCACTGGGATACTCTTCCAGACAGCTGGTGAGATCAGCCGTAGAGGAGACTGAGTTGGGCATCTCCTGCGGAATAATCTGGCAGAATGCAACACCTGCTATCTTCAGGGGCCTGGATCTGATCTCTCCGTTCACTTAGCTTTTTAAATCTAGTTTTTTTAAGTTTGCATGGATTCGTAAGAGTAGAAAACTAATTACTCAGGTTTTTAAATTTAAACTTTTAAAAAATCAAAAGTGTGACGTGTCGGGGACGGGAAATATGGGAAACAAAAGTGATCCTTTTTTCTTGTTAGGAAGCATAGAAATCTTTTTATATTCACATTTGTTTATATGCGTCAAGAATGCATTTGGGGCCTGCATATTTTAGCCAGTTCAATTTTGCTGGAAGGACTAATAAAGGCAGTTTTTAAGGAATCTGGAGAAAAGACTAAATTACCCCTATCGTGGAAACAAATTCTGAATCAAGTTTTGACGGCCCTAAAGTCCCGAAGCCGTGTGTCATTTCCCAGCTTATTACGGGCTAATTTGACAACTTTTCTTACATTTAAGGTTTGCCAAAAACTTTGATCATTTATCAAAGTCATAAAATCTGTCCTGTCAGTATGCCCGGAAAAAGACAACTGGATTTACCGGCACCCCTTTATTTTTTGGACACTTTTGACTCCTTGAGGGTTAATAAACTGTGTTTTCCTCCCTTGAGATTTATTTCCAAATTATCCTTTCCCTTTACTCAAATTTGGTTCCCTGAAATTTTTATATTAAGTCCCAGCCTGACTTTCTTAATTCTATTTGACAGTAGTTGGATACATAAACTACTTTCTCGGTTTATCTTGCACTTTAGAGTTTCCAATTTAGAAATATTTACAAACATTAATTTAGAATTTAGAATTCGTGTTCTGATCTTAAACTAATCTGTATATAGAAATTTATCTGAAAAATCAAAAGCAAGCACAGCAGCATTCATAATATACATATAATACGAGTATGTGGGCTGCTGTAATTTCTATTAGCGGTGTCTGTGTGTACATGAATACAGATGTAAGCAAAATTATTTATGCAGTTGTCCGACTAAAGCACTGTTGAGCTAGTCGTTTAGTGATTTTTAATTAGGATCACTCATTGCTATGATTTAAAAAGAATCATTTTAAGTCAATTTGTCAATTTTCTGCTATTTCGTTGATCACGAGACCACACCAGATCATGTAAGCTGTGTTTTTTATACGTGAAGCGTAGTTGGTTTTCGATTTTCCATCTAGTCGGGCTTTAAACTTATGTCGTTTTATGTTGTTAAATTGAGCTTTCCAAAGTTATTTTACTAAACTAGGTAAAGATCTGGGCCCTGTCGCACCAACCACTGATTACTGATTAATCAGCAATCAGTAATCAGTAAAATCGATTGCACCAACTTTACTGATTACAATCAGTAATCAGTAATCAGTAATCAGCAGACATGTGCAGGAGGGGAAGTTCTGGGAAGTTATTGCCAAAAAACCGCAAAAATCCGGATTCCGGGGGGAGGGTGGGGCCCCTCTACTCCATTTCTGGGAGGGGTGATACCCCCCTCCCTAAACCCCCCAAGCACATGTATAGTAAAATAATCAGTGAATAATCCGTAAGCGGTTGCACCAAACTCGCTTGCCGAGTACTGATTACTGATTAAAAGTTGGTGCAACAGGGCCCTGGAAGTATCCCAATCTGGTGCAGAAGTGTCGGTACTCATCCCCAGACGCAACTATACATCCAGATTTGCCACCTAAAATGCGGCTGCAACCGCAGAGGAGGTGCCAGATCCGCAAGGTAGATTCCCCCTAGACAGAATCCTGTTATATTCTGGTATCCATTTGCGGACCAAATAAGGATGCATTGTTGGGCTGGCTAGAGCTCAGAACTATGTAAGCTACCTAGGTAACCAGACATATGTAGGAAGGGAAATTTAGGGGGGCGTATGCCCGTATGCACGAAGGCCCCCGGAAAACCTGACTTTTCCGGTTTTTCCCAAAAAAGGAAAAATCTGGATTCTGGGGGATGATCGACCCCTCTGTGGGTTAGCTAAAGTCTGTAAGGTAAAACCTCCCCCAGACCCCTCCCAAGCACATGTATGGAGCTAATTAAATTTACTGGGTTAAGGGCATAGGTTAACACGGGGGGGTCTGGGGGGTCCAAGCCCCCCCAACCCGGACAAGGTACAAACCCTATCGCCGTCGGGGACAAGGGGTAACGAAAAAATGGTCAAGGGGTAACCAAAAATAGCCTGAAAAAATTAGTTTTTACAATAAAATTTCAAAAAATTTCCGGCTTCGGCAGAATCTTTAGTTAAAATGTTCAATTTTTGGGAAAATCGGGCAAAATTCTGAAATTTTCTTCAAAAATTGAGGATTTTTTGCAAATTTTGACAAAAAATTAGAAATTTTAACAAAATTAGCGGATTGATACATGTTTCGAAAAAATTTTACCAATTTATTGTTAAGGTACAAGCCCCGCTCAGAAAACTTTTGTTCAAGGTACAAGTCCCCCAAAGTTTTTGGGGACAAGCCCCCCCCCCCCCCGGACCCGACCCTATGTTACATAATGTAATGGCTAAGGGCTAAGAAATTTGTCTTAATTAATTATAGGTAGCTTAGCTAGCCACTAACCAAAAGGGCAAACCACGAACAGCTGATGAATTTTGTTGGTGTAGCTGTCTAGCAGTATACCTATAGTAAAGTTAGTCCTGACCCCCGTGCACAGTAAATATAATATGAAGTTACACAGGCTTCGTTTGTGTTATGGCTGACATTAACATTAGCACAAGACAAGAGTGAATGTGGAGGTAGGAGGAACCAGCTTCGGTGTTTATCAAAAGCTGTAACTAATTCTTCTGCTTTTTTGTTTGCATATTGCAGGTTCTTGAAGAGGAGCGAAGTCAACCCTGTGAATGCTTAAACTTTCTCAGATGTAAATTTTCCAGTTAGTTTAGTAGTCCCCACCCAATCACAGTTGTTTCAATCAACAATTTTTATGGATTTTGCTTTCTGTTTTTAGCTTAATCATTAAATTGATGAACTCACTGCTGCTTTAGTGCCTATTGACTTCGATGATTATATTAATTTATTTGACCATATTTAATGATCTAATTCGTAAGTTCAGCAATATCGATAATAAGCATGCCCTCCACTCTTCTTAAACGGGTAGCTTCGTTTTCTATTCTGATAGGTACCATGTCTTATGCTGAATAAATTGGTCCCAAAAGAATTGATAAACTATTTTGCTTGAAAGGGCTATATAAACTTATCGTAGAAAATTGAAACGTATATATGTTTATCCTAGTAATAAGGAACATAATCTATTTTGGACTTCTTTCATGTTTCAGTTGTTGATGGCGGTCAAGCAGAAAAGCAGCTTCACAAAGATCTACTCTATGAATACAATGTCATGACACGACCTGTCTACAATGAATCAAATCCTGTTGTTGTCACTCTTGGCTTGACTTTACAGCAGATCATTGACGTTGTAGGTGTGATTTAAACCTAGCAGTTTGGGTGACAATCCCACAAATGATCCAAACGCATGCCACAGCCTAGTCACTTTAGCAGGCGACTCCGTGAGATAGAAAATTGAATCGAGATTTACGTAATCTAAAGCAGGCCCTCTATTTTTAGCTCACGAACCAGAATCTGCACGCTAACGGCCTACCCCACCCTGCAGTCACCTAGTGACCTCCCCCAAATGAAAACCCAGTACACGATTTTGCATACTCGCTCGACTCCGACGCACGTCTGCCGTCTAATTTGTGGCTGTTGAACATCGACATAGTGGCTCAAAATGCTTGATTTACTGCAAGGTAGGTACGCATTACACAATTACGGGGAGGGAAGGTGGACTGATAACGCGCAGAGCATGGCTCAGCTGCTGATAAGAAACAGATTGCCTGCCTGCTACCACACTCTTATCATTATGTAGGTACTCTTCTTGACTAGGAAAAGAGAGAGAGAGACCCTCCGCTCTTCCTATCCTAATATTAGTGTTGTTGGCTGGCTGGGGTCAAATCGCCTGGCAGGCTGTCGGGCCGAATGCCCAGAGTGGGTCTGGGTCCAATAAGGGCCAGTCGGCCGGCCTGTTTAACCTGGCCAGCCGCCGAGCCGAACTGACATAACACTATCCAATGGAAGAAGCGACATGCTCTTCCTATTAAGGATACAATCTCGGAGATTGTACCAGTACGTGTGTCCCTGTACCTGTACCGTTCACTTCACCTTATGGTTTTGATTGGCTATTCGCTTACTCATGGCAAAATTGCGTAAAAGGACGCTGCTTAGCATTATCAAAAATGTGTTTATTTGGTCCCATCTACAGTGGACCTCATTCGGCACACTGGCACTGGTACAATTGGAGAAAAGAGACAGCAACATGCCATCTTACGGAGTCAGGCAAAACTACCGGCAAAAGGTCGAGCAGCCAAAAAGTAAAAAGCGCGATTTTCAAATAATATGTACTATATACTCTTTATTTTATTTTAGGACGAAATAAATCAAATCATTCAAACAAACATTTGGTTAACTTATGTAAGTTTAAGTTGATTGCATCGACCATAAGATATTGTCAACCTGAATTACGTAAATCGGAAATCAGATCGAAATTCAGCTGAATCCCTAAATTAAATTAAGCCTAAGTTTTGTGATTTTAGAAGTGGACTGATGAATACTTGCAATGGGACCCGAAAGAATACGGTGGTTTGGAAATGACTAGGTTTAAACCTTCTGAACTCTGGACACCTGATATCCTTTTATATAACAGGTATCGAAAATGCTAAAAAACGAACAAAACACTGAAATAAAAAATTGAAAGAAAGTTTTAGAAAGGGCAAACCATTTTTAGAACCTTAATATTTTTAGAACAGGTGTGGGGGTAACTAGGTAAGCAAGTAGTCTTTGAGTTATCTATCATGATATTTTCAATTTACATTTCAGTGTCGATGAAAATTTCAATACCTTCTATGCCGTCAATGTGATTGTGTATTCTAATGGAACAATCGAATGGTTGCCTCCAGGTTGGTTGCTTAGTACTAAGGTCTCCAAGATATCCTATGTGTATACTATAAACAGGGTTTTTTTTTGCGTCCAGATGTGCTCTGGACGCAAAGTTTCTTATCTGGACGCAACGAAATTTTAACGGGACGCAAGCTAGACGCAACATTATTTCGGGAGAAAATTCACTTTTGTAAGAGTAAAAACTTTAAATGTTTCCAGTACCAATTTTTCCGTTTTTTCCAAAAATTTCTTCGAGTTCTGGAGGCTCCGCCCCCAGACCCCTGGTGTTTACGACTTTGTCGTGGAATGCCAGGTGCAAGGTCATGTCTCAATGTTATTTGTTAAGTCGTTGTCCACCTGTATCATAGATCTTTTTGAACTCGCAAATTTCACATCAATAAGTAAAACATTACAATGTGCATAACCGTGAACATTTGAGTTTTTAACACAATTTTGAAGAATAATACTACACCACGCATACACGCTGCAATTTACGCAAAGAACGAAATAGCATTTGATGCTTTAGTTAGATGTAACAGATACCAAATTAATTCTTTTCAACATTTTTATTATGGATTTATTCCTAGTTGCAAAAAATCTCCAACTTCTGGGGGGCTCCGCCCCCCAGACCCCCCCGCTGATCTTTTGTACTAATCTTTCGAGGAATCAGTAATTCTCAGAGTTTTGAAAATGGACTTTGTGTTTTCATATTTACTACCTTTCTTCTTAGTGATATTAATTTAATAACTATTTCATTAATTTTTAATACCGTAATTAGTTTATCGGCCCAACTGAACAATCCTACGTGGACAAGTTGCGGGACAAGCTCAAGAACGTATAGCAAGTATAGGATCAAATCTGAATCTAAATTTATCGCAATTTATTTACGCCAGGATCAAATCTGAATCTAAATTTATCGCAATTTATTTACGCCAAGTTAAACAGTGGCAACCTTGCATAAAGAAGAATTTATTATTGGATGTTGGCACCATGGATATTGTACTGAGGTTGGAAGAGGTTGGTTTTGTTTGAGGAAGTGGCCCGGTTTGATGCTTTTTGAGGAGTTCGGGGGGGGGGGCTCCCTGGTTAATCTTTCTAACAAAAGTAAAATAAATTATTCGAGTTAATAAGATAAATGCAAACAAAAAAGCAGACGAAGCAAGATATCACCCTATGCTTTTGTTTGAGCAGTCGTAATTGCTTGCTCACAATGTCTTCAAAGCAAAGAAAAGTCTGTGTTTCTGAAAGAAATGCCATTTTCGCTTACGCCAAAAGTTTCGCCTTGTGCTTTCCCTGGGGGGAGGCCCTGGGTAGTATTTGGAAAGAAATCCAAGCATATGCTGCGGCACTTGAAACGTCCGCAGAAATGGTCGCAGCTGGTTTACTTCTCCTTGTTTCTGGTATACTTTCACCTTTGATGCAAGTACAAGTGCCACCCATGCAAATCATTAAAGCAAACAATTATTTCATTGTCGTCGCTGATCCTGGCTTCGGCAAAACTGCAGTTTATGAACGGATAATTGAGATGCCTGTGGCAAAACTGGAAGAAAAGTTCAAGAAGCCGATCAGCTTGGGCACGAGTTCTAGACCTGCGATCCTTCACTACCTTCAGAAAAACGGCGGAAGTGGATTTCTCCATTGTGACGAGATACAAGAGGCTATGGACGTGCTCTTAGCAACGAGCACGGAGGATTCACTTAGAGGTGCACTAAGCAAGCTGTGGAGTGGCTCCAGCCACACCATGCATTTCAAAACTGTTTCGAATATTAAAATAAGCAAAGAAAGAAGCTATTTTTCGATTGGTGGTTTCTGCCCACCCCATCCTTTCGCAAATCTTGTAGCTAAGCTAGGAGAAGTCGGAGACGGCTTATTCTACAGATTTCTACCAATCTGCATTCCTTTCTCCTATCCAGAAGAGAAAGACCTAGAGTTGGACCAACGGCAGCAAATTGTGAAAGATTTCGAAGACAACATTTATTCCATCAGTGAACGAATTTATCAACAACACATGAACTTGAAGGAGCCAAAGGTTTTCAATCTCACCAAAGAGGGAAACATAGAATTCGAATCTTTGCGCAGTATCGAGAAGGATACAGAAATCCAGAGATATGCTAACTTGGCAAACTGCACCGCTGAAACCCTTGATCCCTCTGTCCTGGACAACTTGTCATACGAACCTAATGAAAACAAAGATTTGATTCATGCTGCCAAACTCGCGTTGATTATCCATGTTCTTACAACAACATGGGAAGGAAACCAGCAACCAACAACTACTATTGCAGCAGAGGTAGTCAGAGCAAGCTTGAAGTGGGTGTCCATTGCACGGCAACAAATGGACAACTTCAAGGATATAGTGAAGACAGAAATTACAACGAAAACAGAAAAACCAAAGAGATCCAGACAACCAGAGCCAGATGTTACAAGTGTAATTCTCGGCAGTCCAGGTCCTTTTGTTACAGCTCGCTTCCTTACAAGAAAGTACAGAAATACAAAGTCATACCAGATAAAGGAAGCATTCAAGCAGCTTGAAGAAGACGGCTTAAGCAGTTTTCAGCAAATTCAAAGAAACATCTATGCGTTCTTTAAAAAGCCAATACCCGAAGCAGAAGAAGCCAAATTAACGAAGCATTCCACGAAACATTCGGATTACCTCAGGGCACTAACAACCGATATATCAAAAGAACCTCCAGAAGGCATGCACTGGCACACTGCGTGGGAACCCTATTATCAGAAACTGCAAGAACAAAATCCGTACAAGAGTGAGGAGTTCCAAAGAAACCAGAGAAGCGAAGACTGCATCAAGCCACCACCTGCTAAGCTGGCAAAGGGACTCGAATAAATCAAAGAAACGATTCCTCTTTACCTTCTTTGTTATCCAAATATAGTTAAAAACAGACAAATTGTTAACAGCTAATAACTAAAAGAAATATTATTAAATATCGCAAACTGTATAGATTTAAAAGGTTTTTGCAAATGATAACTAATAACATTAATTAGATAATAGTTATTAGTTATTATCTATTATTAGCTATAATTAGCTATTAGCTATTATCTATTATCGACTAATAACATTAGACAATGATCTTACGAGCAATGAACCAAAACTATGTGTTAATTTTAAGGTTCTGTGGGGGAAAATAAAAAATTGTCTAGAATAGATTCCATCCAATACGGTAAAGCCAGTGATGTGTCTTAAGAACATATTTGACTTAATGAGTATTGCAAACTCAAATGACGACTCCATTCAATGGTTGATCAACAAAAATTTGTTGAAAACTACGGGATTTTGTAAGAAAGACGCATGTGCTAATGCAGCAATGAAATTAGTGTCAAAAAGCCAGAGCGTACAAACGCGTACTGCAATGCACATGTTGCGGAACACAGCGGAGTATGACTTCAGGGACAATCTTCGCTTCAAATAAGCTAGAGCCAAAAGTGATCGTGTTGCTGCTATATTTCTTCGCCACAGACACTCAGGTTTACATGGTGGAAAAATTTTTGAAAGGCGCAGTGACACAAAAGTCCATCCTAGAATGGTACGACGCATACAGAAACGTCTGCAGTTGGCGACTTCTTGAAACTCCCCTAATTTTCCATGAGGAAGAAACTGTTATAATAGACCGCAATTTGGAACAAGAAGCTGATGATGACGGCCATACAAAAGACGGCCTAAACCAGGTAACTGAAACAACAACAAACGTCGAAATTGATGAATGCTTTCTTGGAAAAAAGAGAAAATACGGCAAAGGAACAGGAAACCAGGACATCCTACTGTTCGGCATAGTGGCTAAAAAAGGAAAGAAATGTGTCCTTTATTTGGTGCCAAACAGAACAAAGGACACAATATATCCTCTTATTGAAAAACACATTAGTAAAAACTGCAAAATTGAACATGACGACTTCGCGACCTACAGAAATTTACATGAAATTGGCTACACCCATTCAGCAGTAAACCATAGTAAAGAGTTTAAGGCAGACGACGGCACTTGCACGAATACCATAGAAGGATTTTTCGGAAACTTAAGGCAAAGGATATCAAAGATGCACGGTTTAAAGACAAGCCGCTACGCCATTCATCTAGACGAGTTCAGCTATCGACGGAACAAGCCGCTACGCCATTCATCTAGACGAGTTCAGCTATCGACGGATATATGAGGATGAGCACGGAAGTATTATAACGACACTGCTTAAGGATATCATCTCCTATAATCCGACAGCAACAAAAGACTAAATATTTATAACGGCAAACATTAATGACAAATAACATATCCTTTAAACCACAAAACAATAACTAAATATATGTCAGTTTGTTATTGAATTAAATGAATTTCAGGAACTTGACCCTCAGATGTTGCGCTGAAACATTTCTGGTAGAAGGTTTTATTCTTCAAATTGACGCAAAAGTAAACATTGTTGCGAGAGTGCAACCGTTTGCACAAGGAGCAGGAACGGAACCCGTCGAAACGCACAATAACAATTTCGGTAGGATAAAAGTATCTTTTACATTCAACCATAGGGAAAGCAGAATCGACAAGAAATTGCTTTCGGATAGAATGCTCAAACAGGACACCCGGTGAGCCAGAAACTTGAGGGAAAGAAGTGACACATCTCTTTTTCGCCACAGGTTCAATACAAGCGTTAGCAACGGTACCATCATATTTTGCTGGAACAACCATAGATTGAGCAACCTTTAATGTTAACGATTGCAGAACCATCCAAGCTTGTTCAAATTCAGAATGGGTAGCCAAAGAAAGCAAATCTGCCGGTTTGACAATAAGGCCTTGCAAAAACACATTAAGGGCAATGCTTTTAGGCACATTTTCTTTGGTGAATGGAAAATATGAAACGGTGTCCCCTGAAAAAAACCGGTACGGGAAAAAACATTGCTTACCCCCGTATTTGCATGAAAACGGTAACCGAAAATTTTGAAACCGAGAATAGACATTAACATCAACAGCAGCAAGGACATCAGGCAGTTTCGCATGGGCCCCAAAAAACCTCAAAACCTCATCAGAGGTGCTCTTTAAATAAGAAGCAAAATACTTGCAACCATCTCTGGTACAAACAACGTTCAGAAAAACAAAATGGCGACTAATCTTCCCGGGAACAGAAGAATCAAACTCCCAAGCCCTGATTGGCTGGCCAGAGACGGAAATTCCTTGCGCTTCCAATTCCAGCGAAACATATCTGAAGAATGACAAGAACGCCTGATCAAATACGTTTGACTTTCCAGCGTAATGTAAGTCGATATCAAAGTAAACAGTGACTGCACTGTCAGCCGGAATAACTTCATAAAAATGACGGTCACAATAGTCTAATTTTTCTTGGACACTAAAAAGGGCTAGAGCCGATCCAACAACGAAACAACGAGGACCGGGGGCAAATTCATAAGCAAAAAGCATAGCATTATCGCCAGAGTTACAACGAAAGTCACAGCAACTGACAGCA
>JASAND010009592.1:0-27009 GCA_030248195.1 Trissonchulus latispiculum | reverse complement strand
GGTTGGGATTTAACATTACAATGAATAATTATTTTGGCGAATTACGCTAGTCATATTCCATCTTCAAAGCATAATTAGTAGCTTCGATTATGAACCAAACTCAATTTATAAACAGAAATCTGCATTATTTCTTGCATTGGTGCAAAATTTCCCCCCGGAAAATTCACACCGGTGTAATTTTTCCGGGGGGAAAATCCACACCGGTGTAATTTTTCCGGGGGGAAAATTTTCAAGGGGGAAAAATCACACCGTGACAGTTGTCTTCCTTTTTAAAATTTTTCATGATGGACCCCTCCCCTTAATAGACTTTGTAAATTGAATTCTGCCGCTCGTCGACCTCGCTTGTGGAATTTTCCCTTTTCCAGTTTCAAATGTTTGGTGTTAGGTGGGCAGGGCATGCAAAGTTAAATTAAATGAAATTAAAACCAATCAAAATAAATTAAATTCTAACTGTTCGTTCCTTTCAAGAATCAATATTTAACAATTAGCAGGAAGAATTATCTCGACTCAAACACACACAGAATTTGCAAGTGCCAAAGCAGCAATAAAAACGTGGAAAATAAACACTACACTAAAATTTTCCTGGATTATTCAAGCATTCTGATTGGCTGTTTGATCAAATTTCTTTGATGGAGTCGCTCTTCAAACAACCAAACTTTGATGATTCCATCAAAGTTTGATGCTCACTTTGACGGCGTTTCACACGATCAAATTTCCATCAAAGTCCAGATTCATCAAAGTTTGGCAAAGAAAGCTTTGACCAAACTTTGATCGTGTGAAACGGCCTTAAGAGTGTGACAGCTGGCAGATGCTCTGTTATCAGTTGCAGGTACATGCTCTGTTCGCTAGCCGCTGATCCCCCCACAAATGCGTGCTCACTTCAAAGAAATTCGAACGCTATCTTTGCGTTCTGAAGCTCGCAACAGACGCACATTGAAGAACTGAGTAGTTGCGTTTTTGAGCTACAGCATGCAAGCGTAGCGGCCAAATTCGCTAGAAGTGAACATACACATTCGTGGGGGGTCAGCCGTTAGCAAACAGAGCCTGTACCTCCAGCTAATAAGAGAGCACCTGCCAGTTGTCGCACTCTTATATATTATCAAGAGTACATAATGATAAGAGTGTGACAAGCGTCACACTCTATGCAATGAAGGCAAAAACTATGCGATGCGCGCTAACGGCTTACCCCCCCCACAAATTGACCCCCTCTCACACCGCCCCTATATGGGTACATAGTTCCAAACGGGGGTCGCTCACTCGCTTAGTATATTTTGTACATTTATGTGTTTAGCATACACGCTTGCACCCCCTCCCCAAATTGGGCCCCTGTTAATTGCAGCGTGTAATTATGCAAAGCAGTGAGCGACCCCCGTTTGGACCACGTACCCATATAGGGGCGGTGTGAGAGGGGGTCAATTTGTGGGGGGGGGGGTAAGCCGTTAGCGCGCATCGCATAGTTTTTGCCTTCATTGCATAGAATGTGACGCTTGTCACACTCTTATCATTATGTACTCTTGATATTATGTACTCTTGACCGTAGTCGTTTTCAAAAAGTCATATCTTCGTCAATTCAAGGATTTGACTTATATAGCAAATGATACATCCTTTTAAAGCTTGAAATGAGGACATTTTAGTAATTTAGTCAAACTTTATGTCACTTCTTTTTACTGTGATTTACACAGAGGCGACCATAAACCAGCTTTAAACAAGGATTTCAGAAATCTGTGCAAATTGATCTAGCTTTGCTCTAGACCATGCTGAAGTGCTGAGTCTTGCCGAGGGTCATTTTTCGGTTTTGCCATAAGCTACCTACAACTCAAGAAATTCACTAAAAAGTGAAAAGATTCGAAATTTCATGATGTTTTGACATTTCAAATGATAATCACTCAACTTTGTGAATCATTCAACAAAAACTAAACAAATGATCCTCGACATTAGTGCGAAAAAAGTTTTTATGAATCTATTGATTGAGACAATGTAATGGAGAGGCCTGGGACTTTAACCACAGAACTAACTTCACTACTAGAGTTGCGCAATGTAACACAAGCCCTGACTGCTAAGGAGATTTCTGTCCAGGCGGCTCTCAGAAGATTTCGTACCCGCCAGAGGATGTGCCCGATGAGTCGGGATGGCCGAGTGGTCTGAGGCGCTGGTCAGAACTTCCGATCTCACGGTCGATGGTTCGATCCCAGAGGCCACAAAGCTTTCCCGACTCTAGCCAACCCAGCTATTTATCCTTAACTGGTCGGTAAATGAACACCACTACGGTGGAAATTTAACAGGAGTCTGTGTAGAAGGGCCGGCCCTCTTTCACGGATGCAGTCATCATTTGACGTGACACTCCTGGCTCTACGGCTGAGAATCCGGGGATGAGCACCGGCACCCCATGTCCTGTGGCAGGACGGAGATATCTCCTGGGATAAACCTTTACCTTTACCTTTACCTTACCAGGGGATGGGGAATAAATATTTTGGGGGACGCCGAATTGGCTGGCGCCTAAGGGAAATGGGGATTTGGATTGACAACACGCTCAGAGAGTGCTCCAGGCTAACCCCAGAGTACCTACCTAGAAGCTGAAAGTTACTTCAAACCTAGTTAAAATAAAAGTAAAACCCTAGTTAGACAACTGTCGATTTTAGTGGAGCTACGGTAACTAAAGTACAAAAGATAAATGAATGTTAACAATAACACAAAGCTTACTGGCTACCAATAAGGTAACAGGTGGTGGAGGTGAGACAAAACTGGAAAATGGGAAAAAGGAAAGGAGGACTGACGGGTAATCAAGCACAAAGGGTGGGGGAAGAGTGAGTTGAGTTAGCAGTAAAACGAGATTAGAATTAGAGAAGGGTTTTGGTTCTTTCCTGCTGCGCCTCAGCGCGGCAGGTCTCTTAAATTTGCTGAGCCCTCCGTTTTGCACGCAGACTCCACGCAGAACATAGATTTAACATAAATGTACAACTTCTGTGCTTTAAGATAGGGAGGGTATGATTTGTACATAGAATTTTTAAAAGAACTGTTTCCACACGTAAATTATGTGTATATGTGCTAAGCCAGTCTTTCTGATATATTTTCTTAGTTAACAAAACCGGAAACGGTCTAATCTAATGTTTGTTGTTTTGCTTCTTTAACAATTTACTTGCAGCAAGTGAAACAAGTTACCCCTTAAAAGGGGAATAATACCGCCGTAGAGTTTGGGATTTATGTGTTCTACGTTTTGTTTGTTTTCATCATACTGTTCTAGTGTACAGTGCCGTTAGCTTTTGACTAGTTTCAACTCCCGTTTTACCGTTTCTCAGATAAAAGAATGGGAGTATTTTATTGCCATTTGCCACTGCCAATTGTGAAACTAAAATTTTACCGGAAAAAGGATTCGATCTGTGTCCGGAACAGTGCCATGCGGACACCCTAGCCACTACACTACTCTGACTATAGCGAATTTATCGGCTAAACCGCGAGAGAGAAAGTTATCATTTATCTATATATGTTTATTTTAAACAATTTATTTTATCTAAATTCTGAAGCAAAGTAAACACTAATGAAATAAATACAGTGCAAGCGCAAAATCAGTCTTTGCACACGAAAATTGTAACATCAGTTTTAGCTATTTATTGATCTGTTAAACCTCTGCCAATCAAGTGACAGGCAAATAACGCCCGATCTTCGGTAATATCAGAAAAGGCAGAGAGTGATCGTGTGCAAAACAATTTACAGAGCGTTGAAAATTAACTAAATTGAATGTAATGATGCTCTAAAAATTGCAAAATCGTAGAAAAATTGTTGGGCAAAAAAACCTGCGTAACAGGGACATGTGTTGAAGATAGGACGAAAATCCTCCGCGCTAAGCAATTTACATGCAAAACATGAATTCAGATGGGTCAACCCATTGCAAGTATACCGCCTCCGGCGGTATAAAGAAAGCTTGGGTTTGAACTAGTTCTAATTTATAGCTACGCCATCATAAATTTCTAGCGATGAACGGTTGAAGAATGGGAGAAAACATGAAAACCCGTAAACTATTCTTGTCCGTACCGTTCTGCAGGCAACAGAATATTTTGGTCGATAATTTTTATGTTTTAAGATTTCACATTTTCATGCATATAGTCTGACATAGGTTCACTTGATTTGGCGTATTTTCTTCACAACTTTCTCTGTTGTAGACATCTTATTGGTAGTCAGATAAGTTCTTGCTAAAATATCAATATCCTGCGCAGCAGGCCTACAATTTATGAAAAATGTACCTCTGGTACCATAAGCCTTTTGCAGAAAATATTGCTTGTTTAGAAGACAATATTGGTCCATTTATACTCTATCGATGCACGGTCTCATTACACATTTTATCAATGCCTATTAGCTAGAGTTCGTTGTCTTAAGGGAGGGGCTACGAATTTCACTAAAAGTTCGATGTTGGAGAAACTAGCTAGTCTTTTGCCACATAATAGCATTAGGTAGTGTAAAATAGTTTAAAGTTTGAAAGAATTCCATGCAGCATAGCGTCCTGTGGAGCCAACAGAAGTTGGTGTTGTCGGTCCAAAGTTCGACATAGCACGTACGTAAACTTCTGTAAGGGTTCATATATTTTGACTGTGTAGTTGTTTCTCCGTTCGTACTTGTCTTTTAAAATATATATTCAACATCTATATATATTCAATTCAACTTTCTAAAAGGCAATTTTTATGTAGATGTTTTGACTATGGCAAACTATTAGCCTTGGCAATGTGGATATTTCTCTGAATTACTATGAGCTGTTTTCTGAGAAATATGTTGCAGCGCAAATGTTTCGTTGAGTTTAAGCTTTTACAAATGGTATGGACTTGTCAGCATTTATGTACCAACTGCCTAAGCTATTTTTGAAGCGAACTTTGATACTGCGTTAAGGTTGACGTTAGCCAATTTTCAATCTTGTTGGTTCAGTCGGGTATTCGGTTTTGGCTAGAGTAGGTTGCTCCGATGAAGTTGTGTCTCTGCACGAATAGCGTAACTCAGTCAGAGTTAGTGTGTTGTTGGATGGCCCTGAGGCCCTCTCCTTTTGTCTTGTGTCTTTGGGACTAGTACCACGGGTACGGTCAGTTTTGCTAAACATTTTTATGTACTGCTTTATTAAAACCACATGTATATAAAATCTGAGCGGCCAAAGTTTTACAAATGGCGCTGCGAGTAGGGTAGGGGAAGGTTCTACTCCTACCCTGCCTGCGCTCGCAGCATAGGCCATCATTCATTTTTTTCCACTCTTGTTTTTTTGTATTTTTTTCCGTTTTTCTTCCACGGACTTGGCAGCTGTTTTTGGTATTCTTGATTTGCCGCGGATTCGGCCTAGGACCTTCTGCCACGGATTTGGCAGACACTCTCATCTCGGACCTTCGGATTTTAGGTCTCTTTTTCAGCTTGGCTAGTTTGTTTTCCTGCCACGGATTTTGGCAGTAGGGTTCATTTTTTTACAGCCACGGAATTGGCTCTAAGTCTTGGTTTTGGCTTTAACTTTTTGTTGTGTGTAGGTGCTGGTTTAGTATATTGTGTATGTTTAAGGCTTGAGCCTGACCAGCAACTACTAAATTTTATCACGTGATAGCAACTGGGTATAGTTGTTGTTTTGTTGTTGTCGTTGAAATAATTTTGATAATTTTGTTTTTGTGTGACTGTTCTTGGTGAAGCAAGACGTTTTAGTGTATGTCCACTCCTGCTTCTGGACCAAGTGAACGACAACAGAGAGCCGACCGAAGAAATTCACAGCGAGAAATGGAGGACCTGGTAACTCAACAGCAGAATGCCATAAGGCAGCTACAGCATCGTGTGGAAGCGCTTCAAAACTCGACTCATCAGAGGCTGGAAAGCCTTCAGACTTCCTCATCGAGGCATGTGCCCATTGTTTTGGAACCGTTCGCTGGCCGGTTGGGCGAGGACTTCACAGAGTTCATGGTGATGTTTGAACTTTTGGCCCAAGCCAGCTCCTGGAATGAAGACAAGATGGCCAAGACTCTGCCTGCCTACTTGCGAGAAGGCGCCTTGGAGGCGTACCAGGGCCTGAGCCCTGAGGAAAAGCGCAGCTATCCTGCACTAAAAAGTAAGTTGACTCAGATTCTACAGCCGGCAGAGTTAGCCAAATTCAGCAGCGCGGAGCTGCATCGACGGAAGCAATTAACTGGAGAAACCGTATCGGATTTTGCCTCAGCCATTCAGAAACTGGTGAGGAGTGCCTATCCTAGCATAGGATTGGAGGCACAGAAACGGCTGATGAAAGAGTTTTTCGTCAGTAATCTGGTAAGTTATATTCAGCAATTGGTCCTGATTTCGGACCCGGAAACTTTTGAGAAAGCTGTCGAGCTTGCAAAGCGCCATAAGGCGAACTTATTACTTACTGGACAGCAGACGCTTTCACAAGTGGAAGGATTTGACGCGCGTCTGCGCACCTCTTATTTGAATAAATAAGGGAACAACAGTCCATACAGGAAGGTGGAAATTCCTGGATTTGGATCAAAGCCTGACTCGGCGGAACTGGTAAACATGGTTCAGGATCTATCTAATGAACTCTCACAACTCAAGACTCAGATGGTACCACACAAAGCGGCCGGTGCAGGTAAGTTGATAGCACAACCTATCAATATGAGCACGCCTCAAGGGAATGATCCCACGGATACAAAACAACTTCTTAGTCTGATTAAGAATTTGACGCGTGAGGTGGAGTCTCTGAAGAATGCCAACAGAGGAGCCCCTAGAAGCTCAAACTGGAATCAGCGGCCCAGAGACCAGCCTAACTCTGGCTCCAGAAGAGGACCTAATGACCGAGACCGATGGACTTCGGATGGTAGACCCATATGCGACAACTGTAAACGCCCTGGTCATATCCGCTCCAGATGCAACGCAAGGACAACTCGAGAACAAGGAAACAGAAACACGGCTAGTTCCAGTTTTCGGTCAAACCAAGCGAATGATCGCTCGCGGCCGCCGATAACTCGAACTAGTGCTGTCATGGAGGACGATTATTTCTACCAGCCTGAGCACGAAACAACTGTCTGGAAATACGAAGAACCCTCTGGTTTCCAAGGCCCCTCCGCTTCATTCGGACAGGAAGATGAAGTACGTAATTTTCAGTATTGTAATATGCTAACTTCTAATTCTAGTTTCAGGTCTCCTGATAATTTAAGTAATATATCAGAACTTAATTGCCTGGGTTCTGGTAGTAATGCTGGTGCTGCCAGTGCCATAGCACCAGAACTGGCATTTTGCTGTCCATCTTGTGGAAGCAGAAAAACCTTCGTCACCGAAGCTCGAGCCAGAGAAGCCAAAGAGGAGTGTGGATTTCCGGAAGTTGGCTATTGCTATGACTGCAACAAGGTGTGGCCTGCTCAGAAGGAACCGGACTCCCCTGAGGGAATGAGCCGTGGAAGCATCTACTTGTTTGGAGGAAAGTACGACGAGTTGTCAAATCTATACAAAGCTCCCCTGAGGGAGTACGAGATTGTTTATTGTTGCTCTATGCAACTCTACGCCAAACGGAAGGCGGAATTCTACCGGGAATGGAAACGATCTGCCTGCATTATGCGTGAGCATAATTCGCTGAAGATCGCCAAGCTAGCCGATACATGTCCATCCCCAGATGGCTTTGACTGGCAGTGGAAGACGGACGTTGCCGCGTGGTATGCCTTGTGGGATGCTAACTACTTAAAGTTCTCCCAGAACGAGCATCTGTTGGACAAGTTGTTGGCAACGGAAGGAAAACTGCTTGTGGACTGCAACCCAAGCGACCAATTTTGGGGAATTGGTCTCCGTAAAATGGATGCCCGCTGCCGGGTGAAAGAGCTATGGCAAGGACAAAATCATTTTGGCGACCTCCTTGCACAACTTCGAAACTGGTTCTTAGTGAAGAAAGAACTGCCAACTGAATGTGTCCACTCGGAAGACGAGATCACGGAGAGACGAAAGGAAGACCGACGCCGTCGGCTTGCCAACCTGCAGGAGACCACGTCTGATGACTCCCAGTTTTCGGTGCATTCGGACTTAGAGGATCTTAATGCAGACTTCATCTCAGATACAGAGTCGGAACCTGATATGCCAGCAGAGAAGAAGTTGGAAAATAAAACTACCGTTCTGATTGACGAGGAAATCACCAAACAGCTTGATTCAGAGGTTGGAAAGGAACTCCTTCACCACTTTGGAGTTGTCTCCTACGAGACCAGTCAACCTCGAGATGGCGTGCATATAGTAGTGATGTACGGACCAAGCGCGAGGTCTTTGGAACTATGCGAAGAAATCCTTGTTGACATTCGGATGCAAGCAGAACGCGACGCCAGAACACCGCCGCCTCCAGCTTCATCACCAGCAGAAGGAGCTTCTGCTAGCGGTGACCAAACAGTTGAGGAGGATGAGCTGCCTACTGCCCCTGCTCCTAATGCTTCTGTGCCTCCTCTCCCTGAGGATGGAGCCGCAGCTGCAAATGAGGAACTAGCGCAGCCTGCTCTCTCAGTAGCAGAATCGGCACCGCCTGTACCAAGAGGTTTTCATCGAGGGTCTAGAGGTGGACGCGGAAGAGGAAGAGTTCCGTGGTACCGACGGAGACGAATTCAATTCATGTTGCCTGGATATGGGATGCCGTACATGTTCTTTCTGTGTATCCTTGGAATTTTGCCTATCGTCTTCGCTACACAACCAATGCTGTGCAACATGAAGGAGAAAAGCTTGTTGTACGGCCTGCCAAACGACACTCTGTGTAGGGTCCCGAACCAGACGACACTAGCTTACCCTGAGGAAGCGTCAGTCTTGATCTACCGGCGTAACCATATTCAGTATAAGACCCATGCTTGGCGGTGCAAGGTAGTCACATCGACTGTGAAAGTTTTCACCTACTTCTTCAATGACGAGCATCTCAAAGAAGAAGAGAAGCATGACCAGATCGTTTCACAGCAGGAATGCTTGTCCATGAGACACTTCCGAAGATGTAGTCATGGACCATTGTCTCAAATTGCTGGACTTTGGCAGACTGATAATAGGCTCAACTGGAAGTATCCTGGAGGTGGTATCTACTGTTGTCAATGGAAAGCTTTTACAGAGTCAAACTGCTTCCTTGCGGAAGCCCTAGTCTACAAGCGTCACGACTCCTCCGTGATGGAATCCAATGTTGGTGACGTGTCCCATTGTGACTACAACCAAGGTCAGTGTGCTCTGTCCGATGGATCATATCTGATGTGGGACGTTGATAAGAGGGAACATTGCCACCTATTGCCTTGGCAGAAATATGATGGGAAATCAATGGGATCATCCTGGTTATCAGCTGACGGTAACTTGGCATTCACGCACACAGAAGGTAAGTATGATAGGGACTGGGATAATGATTTAGTTTTATTATCTGATCAAGGTATGGCTTTTAGGTATCTTAATCGGACTAGGCCTGAGTCTAGAACGAAACGAGATACTAACTTTAATGATGGTATTGTCTCATCAGATCTTTTGGCAGTATCAATGCAAGCCTTAGAAAGTAAGTTGACGTCAGCTATTCAGTTCTCATATTCGCACACTGTATCCGCAGTGTGTCAACAGATGAAGACTCTGAATAACATTCTGAAGGCTGATCTCATGGCAAACCCAACAGTGGCCATGAGGCATTTGTTGGATACGCCATATTTACTTGCCAAATCGGGCGGCAATGCCATCGAAGTGTGGCCGTGTTATGCGATCGATTCTCGAGACTACAAAGTTAAGCCGATGACAGGTAAGTGTTTCGAGAAGATACCCATAGAATTCAAAGCTGGTGGCAAGGAACATGATGGATTTCTTGATCCAACATCCAATATCGTCTCTCGCAGTAGTCCGCTGACGGACTGTCCTGTGGGACGGATGCCTGTGGAGCTTAATGGAACTCTGTATCTCTATGACTCTGGTACTGGTGATCTCGTTGCTGTCAAAGATACCATCACCCTCAGTTTGTTCAACACTTCTGGTTTTCGTTGGGCACAGAAACCTACCATCTTCCACCAGATTGTCATGTACAATTGGTCGGATGTAAGTGGCTCTGTGTCGTTGAACGACTTAATCAGTGGACTTCAGTTCGACCATAAGGTCCTGGAAGCTCTTGGTACCATTGGTGGCTCTGATCCTCGCCATGCTGCTGCTATCATAGCTGGTAACATCGTACATGAAGGATACCTTTCCTTCCTTACTGGACTACGAGTCAGTGCCTGGCAAGTTTGGGTATTCTGCGTGTGCCTCTACGTTACCATTTCGGCACTTCTCAAGTGTTGCCTGCCAGAGAGCCTGAGCTCTCAGCCTGCCAGGACTTGTGCGAAAGGTGCGGAAGTCCTTCATGAGAAGACGAGCGCCACAGCACTGTCCTCCGTTGCCGATGGTATCAGTGCCCAATCTGCAGTTGAATGAACAATGGCGTAGTCCTCAGATCGTACGTCAGCTGGCGTTACCACCTATCGAGCTTGCTCCAATCCCACCAGAAACTTATGAAGAACCGGATTCATTTTGGGTTAGCGAACCCTCGTTCAATGTCGAAGGCAGGACGTCTCGTTTCTTGGAACTTGATGTTGGCATCAACTATGAAATGGTACCCGCGTTGATTGACACTGGATCTAGTGCGACGTTGTTACGCAAAGAAATTGCTGAGCTTGCCCAACTACGGATTCATGTACCGCAAACTCCCAGGTACGTTATGGCTATGGGTGACCATAGCATACGAATTCTCGGATACGCTGATGTGACCTTTTCCTTCGGAAATAAGAGGATCAACTACGTCGCTACTGTGGTGCCTGTATGTCCTTATCCTTGTGTCGTTGGAATTGATTTAATGCGCGCAGCTGGAGTGACCATTTCTATACCTAAGAATTCACTTCTGTTCAATGATGAACAGCTGGCAGTTCCTTTCAAACAAAAACGAAAGGTACCCGGATGCTCCACCGTACACGCCATGGAGACGATCACTGTACCACCAAGGACAGAAATAATAGTCCCCAGCGAAGTGAAACAGCCTGCCGATTGCCAGTACCTTGTTTTCGAACCAAAAATAGAAATAACGAAAACGGGACTGTGGCCAGCAAGGTCCTTGCTGCGAAGTCGTAAAAGTGTCCCCGTCTTGGTCATGAACCCAACGCTTCAACCAGTTACAGTCTATGCTCAACAGGTTCTTGGAACTGTGGAACCAATGACACCGGCCCAGGCTCATTACGCGGATCAGCAATTGCAGCCAAAAGACGACCGCAGCGCAGGACCCATTCCACGAGGATTACCGGCAGGTATTACGATGGACGGTTCAGCACTTACCCCAGAACAAAAGGATAGACTAGCAGATTTACTGCAGCAAAACACTGATGTTTTTGCCAGCAGCGACTTGGATCTGGGACGTTGCGAGACCGTCCAGCATAGAATTAATACTGGACATCATCCTCCAATTCGTCAGAGACCATACCGAACGCCAGAGGCTCAGAAAGCTCTGGTAGAAAGTCATATTCAGGAAATGCTGGAAAAAGGTATCATTGAACCATCCTGTAGCCCTTGGGCAAGTCCGATTGTAATTGTAAAGAAGAAAGATGGTTCGGACCGATTCTGTGTTGATTTCCGGGTTCCATACGTGGTGGCTCGGATGGTGCCCGCCA
Organism: Trissonchulus latispiculum; assembly: GCA_030248195.1. NCBI lineage: Eukaryota > Metazoa > Nematoda > Enoplea > Enoplida > Ironidae > Trissonchulus > Trissonchulus latispiculum. Next base: position 15,424 of record JASAND010009592.1, on the reverse strand, counting down.
ATCGGCTAGGAACCAGCACTACGAACTCCTACTGTTGGACTCCGGTGAGTACACCATGTCGACCGGATGTTCGCTCCAGCGCCTTGTTCGGAATCCTCGGCAGGAACTGACTGGTCAGAACTTGTTTGGGGTCAGTGCGACTAGTGGTCTCATTTTAGCCCGGAACCTGGAACGTCCCCTCCCGGGTCCTGTCAATGACTGTCAGGTGGTGCTGGTTGGCGATTCCATTGCTCTGCGGTTCAGGGATGTGGCCCCTGACCAGATGGGATTCGTGGCCCGAAGTGGAGCCCTGCTGGAAGAGGTGTTGATGTACGTGTTGGACGACCTCATTCCTCAATCGGTTCAGATGGTCGTTGTCTTTGCAGGAATCAACAATATTCGCCGCGGTCGAAACTCTGGTCAAACTCCTGAGAGGGTGACCTTGGCTTTCCGTGACCTCATCGATGTCCTGCTGTCTCGATTCGGCGCCAAACGTACGATCATCAACACCATCACTCCGCGTGAGGACAGCGTTGAGATGGCCGACATCGACCAGATCAACTCGGATCTGGAAAGTCAAGCTGCCCTTCGCGGGTTCCGCCTCTGCACGTATCCTACCAAAATTCGACGTCTCCATACCCACCAACGCCGACCCTATTTCCCTGACAATATCCACCCTAGCCCTCTAGCTGTCACCGAATGGCTGCAAGAACTATTGGAGTTAACCGCTGAACAGTAATTGGTCTATATTTTGGATTGACTACATCATTTATGCCTTATTCTTACCATATTTACTTTTTATGCTTTAACTATACATTGCCTTACGTTATCCCATTTGCTTTAACTTTTGCCATATTTTATCCAGCATTTACTCTACTTTAGCCTATATAATCCCATTTTCTTTAATTAGTTTCTTATATATTGTTTGGTGTTTTGATCATCCTGAGATGCCGTTTTGATAAGTGTACATGTTCTGTGACTGCTTGAGCAGTTGTCCGAAAATGTAATCGCCTGAGCGATCTGTTGTTTGTGATTCGTCAGGAGACGAACCGTCTTTGAAGGGGGGAGGTATGTAAGGGTTCATATATTTTGACTGTGTAGTTGTTTCTCCGTTCGTACTTGTCTTTTAAAATATATATTCAACATCTATATATATTCAATTCAACTTTCTAAAAGGCAATCTTTATGTAGATGTTTTGACTATGGCAAACTATTAGCCTTGGCAATGTGGATATTTCTCTGAATTACTATGAGCTGTTTTCTGAGAAATATGTTGCAGCGCAAATGTTTCGTTGAGTTTAAGCTTTTACAAATGGTATGGACTTGTCAGCATTTATGTACCAACTGCCTAAGCTATTTTTGAAGCGAACTTTGATACTGCGTTAAGGTTGACGTTAGCCAATTTTCAATCTTGTTGGTTCAGTCGGGTATTCGGTTTTGGCTAGAGTAGGTTGCTCCGATGAAGTTGTGTCTCTGCACGAATAGCGTAACTCAGTCAGAGTTAGTGTGTTGTTGGATGGCCCTGAGGCCCTCTCCTTTTGTCTTGTGTCTTTGGGACTAGTACCACGGGTACGGTCAGTTTTGCTAAACATTTTTATGTACTGCTTTATTAAAACCACATGTATATAAAATCTGAGCGGCCAAAGTTTTACACTTCGCCTCGCCCTGATCGCTATGGGCTAGATACGCCGTACGGTACCCAAATCTTCCAGAAATAGTTCTGATATGTATCGCTTTGATATTGTGTAAAATAATCCTTAGTTCAATGTATACTTTTCTGTGAGATACAATCAAAGTGCGAAAAATTGGGTGTTGTGTAACCGTTTATGAAACAATAATTAGTTAGAATCTGGATTAGTACTGAATGAATTAGTTAGAATGCGGATTTGCATGAAATGCGATATGTCTGAATTGTATGTGATGAATTTGTATGTCTTGAATTAATATTCGCTTGGAATTAGAATAAGTAACGAATTGACGATTAGTCTGAATGCATGGATAAGTCTTGAATTAATATTAGTTTGAAATTGAAATAAGTATTGAATTAGTGATTAGTCTGAACTGAATGCATGAGTCTGAATTAAGTAAATGGGTACCCTGGAGGGATAATTAGAAATGATTGTTTAGGAGAACTAAGTTTAAAATTATTTTAGAAGTTGAAATTTGGTGGGGGTGTTTTGTAAATTGTTAGTTACGTATAAAAGGGAATACTTAATTTGAACAATTGTTACAACAATTGACTAGCAGCGAGTCCTCAGGAGATCTGTGAACTACTAAACTGCTCGTTTTGCGAGCGTTTATAGATCATCAGCCACCCGAGGGCCCACTGTAGCACATTTGTACCTGTGTCATGTCCTATGAGCTAATTATATTCACATTTCTAATGTACGTAATCAGCATGAATTTACAACAACATATTCGTAAACTATAATTCCAAAGTTTGAAACTACTTTTATAAAGGATTACGTATTTCGAGGTGTTATTATTTTAGAGAATGTTTCCAACTTTATTTTCTTCTTTTGCCGTTTCTGACAATTTGTCCCCATCCTAGGAAGAAATGTCCACATTTCTTTGAAGCGTTGGAAGGTATTGACCGTTGTTGTTGTTGTCGTTGATGGAACTGATGAATACTGGTGTTGTTCTTTGTTTGTATGTAGATCTGTGATTATCAGCAGTTCTAGGATTGGTAACATCCGATTAAGATAGCATAGGTTTATAGAAAGAGATTGATAAGTGGGAATTAGAATAGTATACAGTAAATTGAAAATGCGTGGATAATGTTTGGGGTTTGAACAGTTTGCATGGTTTGGTCCATATTGACTTCCAAAGTAGACAAGTTGTTCTTTCTTCTAATATCATGAATGCCAGTGCTATAGTCAGGGCAAACCGAGTGAGTGGCCTTGTGTAGTTGTGTTCGATGTAGTTGTGCTGATATGAGATCGGTTCCATGGCTTCCAGTTTTTGTATTGGTATCGATCCGGAAAAGCAGGTAGGGCAATTTGTCTGCTGCCACATTGCACTTCTTTTCCCGATTTCTTCTGGTAACGCTGCCGCAATCGCAATACAGATTGTTAAAAGTAGTGTCAGCGTTGTGAAACTGCCATCGCTGTTACCTTTAAAGTAGCTTGTTTTGGGCCGATTGTTTGAGAACGTGAGAGGTGGTGGACCATCATTCTTGCCAATTTTAGCAGGTTTCGGTTTTTTTCTTTTTCTGTACCGAAGGCTTACCAGTAGGATATGAAATAATCTCCGCACACGATTGAGTGTTAGGGCAGTCCCAAGTTCGCAGGTTGCCTTATTTCTTGTTTTCCATGTAGTAATTGGCTGTAGTTGTTACTGATAGTGCTCCAACGAAATTAAAGTATTGATTCCGTAGCAGTTCTTGATATTGTTCTTTAAGAATTCTGATAGTTTCTTTTATTTTCGAGGCCTGTGTAACATTGGCGTAATTTTCAATAGGTGTGGCATCGTTCCTATGGGTGGGTGTGAAATTAATTGGCTGGTCCCAAAATGTAGGATCGGCCAGATTTTGGCTGCTGGTTTTATGACGCCGCCAATTGAGATGATCAGAGTAAGGTTGACGCCAGTTGTTGTCACTACTGTTATGTCCATAAGATCCCATGTCTTTTTCTCGTTTTCGGCAGTTGATAATGAGGTGTGCTGGAGTTTTGCAGTAGTGGCATATACCACTGATTTTCGTTGTTCGAATTCTGTCTCTTGGCCAAAAATCAGGCTGACTTTTGGTAGACAGACGGTAAGATGTGTGCGGTCTTTCCATTAATCCAAAGACATAGCCCTTGTGGCGCTCTTGATCCAATGTCAGCTTTTGGAGCTTATCATTCATCACCTTGATGGCCTCTTTCCAGGAATTGTCTTGCGAATTATCTGTGGTTCGAGTTGCTAATATATCGGCAGATGTTTCCCCTTGCGATGTGCCGTAGTGATTGTGAGCTGCCGCCAAATATTCGCTAGCTTCGATAAGTTTGGCGAATCTGAGGGCCTCGTCGAAAGTTTTAGGTTCCTTTGCCATACTGTGCGGCTAGTGTGGTAGCAGACCTGAAATAAAGAACTCCGTACAGAGCTGTTCCTGGTGATTGACAACAAATGCTGGATATGCCGTAATTACCAGTTTCTTAATATCGGCTCCGAACTCCGACACCCTTTCATGTATTTGTTGCGTTCGACGATGTAGTTGTGCACTCTTGAATCGAGTCAGTTCTGCTGGTTCCAAGGCACATCTTAGTGTCCTAACTAGATTGGAGTAACTGGATTTTGCAGCACTGTCTAGTGTTACGCAGAAGTCTCGTGCCTGTCCTTCTAGACAAACAGGTAGCATTCTGGCTTTTTCGTCTGTAGTCCAACCATTGGCCATCCCAATAATATCGAAAGAGTCTATGAACTCCTTCCAACTTTCGTGGGCTTGTACGGAATAGCGTAGCCCGATAAGGCAGCTACTCCACTCATACGTGTCATGGCTTGTCTTAAACTGCTTGGCAAGCTCTGCAGAGTATTCTGCAGTTGGGTAAAGTCTGGAAATAGCTGTCCACCCTGTTGTATAGGTGGTTGTGGAATGGGCGGCATCATTTAGTCTAAATAGGTTATGCTGTTGTAGTGTTTGAACCTGATTTGTCAGATTTCGGAATTGTGAGAGTTCAGTCTGGCTCTGGCAGCACTCTGCTGTATACTTCTAGATAGTGCTTCTCTGGTAACTTCGAATGTCGTTCAAAAATCCACACTCCGAGAAGTCTGATACTCAGAAGAGTCAAAATCGCTGGTAAGGGGTTGGGATCTTCAGTGTAGATTTGTGCATCAACGGATTCCGACCTCAGCATGGTACCAGTGGCTAGTCCTGCAAGGCTTGATGTGCAGTACCTGATATTCCCAAGTCTAAAGTAGCGTAGCTTCACCGTAAAAATAGATCTCGGTGGAACCTCCAAAAATGTTAGCGTTTATGAAACACTAATTAGTTAGAATAGCATTAGGTAGTGTAAAATAGTTTAAAGTTTGAAAGAATTCCATGCAGCATAGCGTCCTGTGGAGCCATCAGAAGTTGATGTTGTCGGTCCAAAGCTCGACACAGCACGTACCTAAACTTCGCCTCGCCCTGATCGCTATGGGCATGGTACGCCGTACGGTACCCAAATTTTCCAGTAATAGTTCTGATATGTATCGCTTTGATATTGTGTAAAATAATCCTTAGATCAATGTATACTTTTCTGTGAGATACAATCAAAGTGCGAAAAATTGGGTGTTGTGTAACCGTTTATGAAACAATAATTAGTTAGAATCTGGACTAGTACTGAAGGAATTAGTTAGAATGCAGATTTGCATCAAATGCGATATGTCTGAATTAGAATTGTATGTGATGAATTGATATGTCTTGAATTAATATTCGCTTGGAATTAGAATAAGTAACGAATTGACGATTAGTCTGAATGCATGGATAAGTCTTGATTTAATATTAGTTTGAAATTGAAATAAGTATTGAATTAGTGATTAGTCTGAATGCATGAGTCTGAATTAGAATTCGTATGAGTGTAAGATTAGTCTGAATTGAGAAATTGAAAGAAAGACTAGCGACTATGTACAAGTTTACTCGTCAGACTGAACTGTAAGCAATAAATGTATCTCCCTTTTATAAGTAAATGGGTACCCTGGAGGGATAAGTAGAAATTATTGTTTAGAAAAATTAAAGTTTAAAATTAGGTTAGAAGTTGAAATTTGGTGGGGGTGAAGTTTTGTAAATTGTTAGTTACGTATAAAAGGGAATACTTAATTTGAACAATTGTTACAACAATTGACTAGCAGCGAGTCCTCAGGAGATCTGTAAACTACTAAACTGCTCGTTTTGCGAATGTTTAACAGATCATCAGCCACCCGAGGGCCCACTGTAGCACATTTATTACCTGTGTCATGTCCTATTGTGAAATATTCCTTGTGTTTCGTATTCTTTTCGTGAAAATCTTCATAAATGATGAAACAAATTTGACCTTAGCTAATCGGGTAGTTTTGCACTATGGAGTTAGGATTCAAAAAGTGTAGGTGTGAGTTGGTTCATTGATTCGGGCGGGAGCAGTTAGGTGCCTTGTTTGGTGAATCTCGTGTGGGCAGCTGTGACTTTCTAGGTCTTAGTGAACTTGCCGTAAGAATTTTGTTATATTGTTTAGAATTTGGTGCTTTTGGAAATTATTAAGATGTACATTTGAATTTTGTTGTTTGAAGTAAAAGTATCGTGTTTTCTAAGATTCTAGTTTTGATGTTTTCGTGAGCTAGGCGCGAGGAGGAAACATTTAGGCAAACACTACCGAAGCAAGGACCTGCACAGCTCTTTATTAGTCATTCATTTAGCAGCACATCAAGCAATCACATTTTTAACAAAATTGGCGACCGTGTCATGCGGTAAATGCCTGGGTTTTCTCCTCCAAATACTCGCGCCAGAACAAAACAGCAAAAAGAGAAAGTTTTTCTTTTTGAAAATTTGCCTGCTCACCAGGCTCCTGAGGCAGACGAAAGTTTCGCGATGTCACAGCCTGCCTTGTCTGGACTGGGGGGCAGGGGAAATCTCCCCCAAACCGGTATCAGTTCGGGGGTCGGGGGGACGTCGCGTCCATCGTTGACTGGCGTGGGTCGGGGCTCGCTCCGTCCCTCTCCAGTGGCCCCAACTCCCAGTTCCACTGCTATAAATGTGCAAATTTCACAAAGTTCAGGTGTGGGACGGGGGACGTCCCCCGGCTCCCACTATTCATCACAACTGGGCCAGCGCGGTTGGTTGCGGTTGCAGAGAAATCACCTGTGCCAAATGGGGGGCTCCTCCCCCCACGGGTGTGGGTACCCTCCCCCAAGAAGATGCCGTTCGACAGACAGGTCATTTTGTTGAAAATTTATCTGAAACCTCCGTCCAAATTGTGGGAGGGGTGGGTTCTCAAACTATGTCTCGTTTTGCTTTGCAGGCCCCATTGTCGGCAGCTACTTGTGACTCAGATTTTCCAGCTGGGCGGGCTCTTCCCGAGGGGGGAGGGGGCTTTGCCTCTGCCTCCGATGGTACCGTTGTGCAGCTGGAGTAGGTGGGGTCCAGATTCAAAATCGAAATTTCGCCCAATCTTCCGCTCTCGCGACCTCGCAGTCCTCCAACGAAAGGTTCATGGACAGTACCTACCAGAGGGTTTTGAGTCCCAACCAAAATTTGGGAGACCCTCAGGGGTGCCCCCCTGGCTTCCCCAGCACGGTGGCGGATACGCATTTGATGCCTTTGGGTTATGCGGGCACGATTTATACTCAGTCAGTCCCTTTGAACCAGCCAGTGGGAGGAAACGTCCCTCATAAAATTTCGTCAGAATATGCCTCTCCCCAAGCCCAAATTTCAGGACCGACTCCCCTTCCAGTGACGTCTGGCGGACAAATTGATCAAAATTTGGTCATGATCCGGACCTCAGATTCGCAAGACCATGTCCAGCCAAATTGCTCACATGGCGCAGTCGGCATTCCTGGTCCGTATCCTCCGCCCTCCCCTGATGTTGTTTATCCTACTCCTCCTCCTCCTCCTACTTGACCGACCCTGCGGCCAAATACGTATGGTTACCATTTGTATCAGGGGGCATGTATGGCCGGTCCTCAGCCAGGGTTGGAACGCCACATGCCACAGGTACGTCGTATTCCTGATAATTCTCGTGAAAAGGTGGACCAATATGCTTTGAAAGTGCCGAAGACTTTTCAGTATGATGTTTTGGAAAGACAGGTCCACGAAAATCTTACTGTTCACGAACTAGAACGATTGGCATGTGGGACCCACATCGGTATGACTTGCGGGGGGGAATTGCCTAGCCCGTATTTGCCTGGGCCGCCTCTCCCTGATCCAAATGCTGATATGTTTTATTTGGCCGCAGAGACAGTAGCCCATACTGCTACGTGCGATTTTGCTGCTCAACATGCTGTGGCCACCCCTGGTCCGAGCTCCGCGGTTACTGTGCTGCCCCAGAGCTTGGTCAGGATCCCTGCTGTGGGTGCCGCTCCGGGCCCCGGAGCCTACCAGGGGCAGACTGGGCCACAAATGTCAAGTTTCGGTAGAAATATTGGAATTCGCGAGGGACAGCCCTCCAGGTTCGTGTATCCACAGCAGCAACCTATTCTTCAACCAGGAATTCCACAATTTGGAATGATAAATTCTCTGCCTCCTTCTTCTCAAGAGCCTGTGAGGCATCCAGTGCCTCGTTTGACAGCAGCTTCACCTCCCAATCCTCCAAATCCTCCTCCTCCTCCTCCTCCTCCTCCTCCTCCTACTGCAGCTATGGTACGCCCTCCCCTTTTGCGGGCTATCGTTCCTGTTTCGGGTCCAAAAATTGCCCCTCTCCCTGTCCTTGCGCCACAGACTATGCAGGCCACAGATTCTTCGGTCGCGAAGCATGATGCTTCTCTATACAGAATGTACATCGACGTCCTACGGGACATTCCTCGATTTAATCCGGATCGGATGTATTTGGAAGATTGGCTCCCGAATTTCAAGTCGGCGGCAAAAATTCACAGAATCCCAGCCGAGCACTGGGCCAGGCTATTGTTCAGTAAATTAACGGGAAAAGCCCTGATCTACGCCTCTCGCTGTGGTCCGGAGGTTGCGGACACTTTCGAGGGATTCGTCAACTTACTGAAATCTCAATTTTCACGACCGCAGTTGTCTATCCTGAATAGATACGTATCTCTATATATTTCGGAACTACAGGCACAGGCTATTTCGATTTGGCCAGATGATGCGCTGGAACGTGAACAACAGTGCGTTCAGCAGCTTTTCGCAGGAATTATAGATAAAGCCTACATCAGTGCCTTGGCCCCTCTTTTCATTGATCATGCTCCCACCATGGGTCAAATATTACGTATTATTGATAAACTCTATTCCCGTGACTCAAGACCCTCTGAGGAGGATATTCCATGCCTTTGTATCAGGTGTCTGCGGATGATATGGTCCAGAACGACTCGGGTTCGAAGCCCAAACCTCCTGTAGAAAAGCCTAAGGACCTAGCTGGGGGGATTCGGATGGAATTACGAGAGATGCGTGACTGGGTGGAACAGCAGATCCGGGACCGGTTTAATCAAATGGAAGAAGAACGGAAAAGGAGGTTGGGTCCTGTATGTAAGTTTTGTAAGAGGAAGGGGCATCCCCCCAAAAAATGCTGGGATAAATATCCCGAACAGCCCCCCCGGATTATAGGCCACGACCTGCTCCTAGAGGGGTGAATTACGTAGAGGATGCGTATTATTACCCCCAGACATACTATTCACAGCCTCCTCAACGGTACTACCCGTCTCCCGCGCCAGCGCCACCTGTACAGGCGGCCTATTACGAACAACCGACATACGTATATGCGCAGTCTCGGATCGCATCTCCTGTGGCCCAGCCAGGGCCGCAACAGGTGCCTGCGCCCAGGGCTCAGCCAACATACTATTACCCTCAGGCTCAGGTGGCCCCGCAGGTTCAGTCTCAGGTTCCACCTCCAGTAGTGGGGTCGGCCCCTCCGACTGCCGCCTGCTCCGGGACACCGGCGCCGACCGTTCAACAACAGGCTGGTCAGGGCGTGCCTGTGCAGGGGCGGCTCAGGTGTCCTACGTAGGTTTCACACAGGGCCCTGTTCAGGGGGGAACGGTAGTGTCGGCTCCAAATACAGTATCAGTAACCGATCAAAATCAGGTGCCTGTTCAAAATTCTACACAAGTTTCCCATCTGGTTCAGGCCCAAAATGTGCCGTCTCAGGAACAGGTTATGCAAATTTTGTCCCCATTTCATGTTGGTATGATTGAAGTTTTTTCTGATCCTCCTACCCAAACACCTGTAACATCTACTCAAACATCTGCAACATCTGCTCAAACACCTACGATATCTACCCAAACCCCCGCCCTCCGTCCTCCGATTATGATTTATGCTTTTTTATGGCTTATGTTTTTATGTACTCGAAAGTCTCTACATCTTCAAGATCAGAAGGGGACAGGAATTTGGCACCCATTGTTGTCTCCTGAAGAGACCCGTGCCGACTGGTTTTCGAGTCCAAAATCGCAATCAGCGGCAGCAATGGCCATTGATGTAGATGTCCCCCCAGCGTCGGAGATTTGGGACTCAGCCCTCACCTCCTGCCAAAATTCTGAGCAATTGTATTTTCTCGAACCTCTGAATCTTTTATTCAGGAGAGTAAATTTTTACTTTATGCAGGAGTAGTGGAGCCATGTGGGAGCAAATTCGAAATTTTGGTGGCCAACCCCACCTCGACACCGGTGCGCTTGGAAAATGCCATCGGTTGTTCCGGTGGCTGTTTGCTGGGCTCATGATGCACAACTCTCGGTCCCACTGGTGGTCTCTCAGGCACGTACAAATTTGTATCCCCTGGGACATGAAATTATTTTCGCGGTGGATGAAAATTTGGGGGAACCTCTATCTCGTGTAGAGCAACGATTCGATATATACGTACGTGAAAATTTGCTCGCAAATGATATTGTCTTTTACTTAGAAGAGCCTGAAGATATGGTTGACGATTCTGAATTGTTTTTGCATTTTGTAGATGATGGTGAACAGTCCGAAGAAAGTGGGGTTTTTTCTGCAGATCCCTCAAATTGTCCAAAAGAGGGGGTCGCCCCTCTTAAAGAGGGGCTACGTAAAGGGACCGACATCAAACAGGGGGAACAGCCTCTTGAAATGGTATCGGAAAAGCTGCTTTCAAAAAGGGTTTTTCTTCTTCTCCTGACCTGGAAGATTGTCTGAAAGAGGGGGTCGCCCCCCTAAAGAGGGGGTTAACCTCCCAGTGTCTGAGATTCCACCCCAGCAGTTAAATTCTTGTTTGTTTGGGGAGGGCGAACTTGCCCCTATCCCCCCGGATTGTCCTACTCGTTTAACGCTGGTTCCAGATGGGTTTGCCGAGAGTGTAGATTTTTGGGTCCAGGAAACGCAGGAAGGCCAGTCCTCCCTCCTACTAGAGGCTCTTTGTGGGAAGTTATCCCAAGGAGGACTGGATCTGGATTCTGGTCTATCCGAGGGTGGCTTCCCCGAAGAGTCGCTCTGTGGTACACCGGAGGTGGACTTTGGTGTGCTTGTGGGAATTCCAGGAGAGACGACTGGCAAAACCGAGCAGCCGGTGGCGGAGACCGATCGTACCGATCCTCCTACCGAAAATCTCCATATGAATCGTCTGAAACCCGTCTATCGTGATACCTAATTTACCCTTTTCCCTCCCTGTCCCCCAATATTATTGTATTGTGTATTATCTTATTATATTAACTACCTGCGAATTTTGGTAAAGTTTAGACTTTAGCGCATTTTAGCAACTTTTCCCGAATTCTAATTCATTCAAATTTTCTAAGTTTGTTGAATTAGGCATACAATTTGCCTTATTTCCTTGCATCTAAACTTAAATTTGTTTTCTTCTCGAGTTTCCGTATAATATGAGTTGTGCAAAAAATTCCTTGAATGTTTAATAGGTATAAATAAAAAATCGTCTTCTTTCCTTGCATTTCCAGTTCAGCTATTTTTCCTCAAATTTTGTTAAAAAGCTCCTTCGTATTTTGTTATACTCTCTACTACGTGTTGCCTGTATACGTATGTTGCACTGTGCGTTTTTCTTGTTTTAGCTGAAAAGTTTTCTTCTATTTTAGCATTTCTACCGTTTGGACATAGTCTTGTTTTGTAGTTTGTTTTGTGTTGACATAATCGTGTTTTTTAACTGCCACTAACGTTCTTTTGTTTAGGCGTTCGGCTTAATTTGTGGTGTTTTTCCGGCTGCTTGGTCCCCTTCTCCCCTTTTCACCCCCCCCCCTGTTTTAATCCCCCCTCCCCCTCCTGCGGCGTTATTCTTTTTTTTTCTCTTACTTTAATAAAAAATTTTCCAATCGTTTTCCCCTTGTCCAAGCTTGTTATAGGCGGCGCTGCTCTTCTATGAACACCTTCGCGTTGGCAGCTGTGAATCCCAGGTGGTGTTGAATTTATTGTGAGAGTTTTGTCATATTGGTATTAGTTTTGGTATTTTTGAGATTCTATGAAAATGTATAGTTGAATTCAGTTATTGAAGTAAGTATCGTGTTCACTTAATTTCTAATTTCCGTATTTTCATTAGATAGGCGCGAGGAGATAGTATTTAGGCATACACTACCGAAGTAAGAACCTGCACATTTATTTACTAGTCATTTATTTAGCAGCGCATCAAGCGATCACATTTCTGCACTTTAAAACCAAACAAAGTTCCTATCACCCGAACGACAACACCAGGTGGTCTTTGAATTCAATGAAAATTAACGGATTGAGTTGATTTAATATGGCTCGCTCTTCGTGCCAGAATATTTAGAACCCAGCATTTCGGCCCGCGGGCCGGGCTGGCCGGTCTGCGACCAAAGTTTACGGGCTTACCAAAGTTTATGTTCGTTTTTAAAATTTAGCTTCAAACTGGCTTCCGTACTTCGAAAACAATTATCATCTATTCACTGCAGAGGATGCCTTGGTGAAAACTGAGTTTATGGCAGGTTTTCAATACTGAACTGCGTCTGTTGGTTATATTTACATTTCTTATCTTTCGCAGTTGCAACATTTGGATATGAACTTTCTAGATTTACATGGATTTGAACTACGGTCCTCCCTTGTTGACCAGTATACAATTCGAAAATGTATGGGAATTTTAAAACGTTTATGTTACAAAAAGCTCAACGGGCTGGTGAAAGATTACGGGTTGGGCCGGGTCGGACCGGCAACATTCTGCCCGTGCAATATGTAGGGGTCTAGTAACACCTAAAAATGGTGGAATATGTTCTATTCAATGAAACAAAGGCCCATATTGCTAAATGTTGGCATTCAATTCTGCACTTTTGTTTTCGATGTGTGCTGTCTGCGACGTCTTGCTACAACTGCACACATTTAGAGACCTTCATGTTTGTATAATTCCCGCTATGAATTTCAGTCTACATCCCTCGGTGATCTCCTATTTTACTAACCTAAGAATGCGAAAGGCAAATTTAAGTCTACATCAAAGCCAACAAAAGAAGTTGAAGGATTTTAAACGGTGAGAAATTTAACGTTACACAGTATACTTCGGTAATTCCGTCTGGAACAGTGCACAGTTCACTTCCTAAAAGAAAGTGGTTTAATGAATTCTGGCAAATTGGTTTCGAAATAAAGCTTTAAGCTGACGACTGGTGTTACAAAAATGAAAACCAACCAGCAAATCATGAGTTTCAGGTTATTGTTAAATTCATTTCTAGTTGAGATTTGACGTAATGGTTTTTCAAAAAGTCTGTAACAGCATCAGTATTTAGCAGACCAACACTGAACCGGAAAAGGAAAAATTTGTTCCTTGAATAGCAAGATTTTAAGCTAGCCGTTGAGCATTGAGCTTGTTCATTATGCTTTATTTATTGAATCTGTGCTGATCTTTTGGTGTTCATTGTGCTTTATTTATAGAATCTGTGCTCATGTTTTGGTGTTCATTGTGCTTTGTGTATCGAATCCGTGCTGATCTTTTGGTGTTCATTGTGCTTTATTCTGTGCTTATCCTTTTGTGTTAATTGTGCTTTATTTATTGAACCTGTGCTGATGTTTTGTTTGCGGAACCCGATCAGATTTGACAAAAACCACACTGTATAAATAAGCAGGTTTTGACTACTAATTTCTGGTCCAATGGATAACTTCTTCTGCCTTAGTTCAGATTGGCAATCTCCACCCCTAGGTTTAGCACACATCTTAGTACAGGTGTTTCAAGAGGAGAGCCTTCACAGAGCCAAGAATTGGAACAGTCGGCACAAATTGCCGTAAAGCGACTCACGTCTCGGTACCATAATTTAAGCTACAAACTCCGACATCTCTTGGGATAAAACGAAAAGCCATGTCCCTCAAAGTTCGAATCCATACGGCAAGCTGGTCAGTCATGGGAGCACGTGGAAGGATAGTAGCCGATCACAGCTTGCAGGTAAACCAGATGCGGACTCGTTGAACGTTGAGCATTTATAGTTTGTCTGGCAGGTAATCAATGTTTCGGAGAAACTACATCAGTAAACAATTTTTTAAGATTTCGTAGTCCTGCAGCACATGCAGTAACTCTAACGCTAAATCTTAGGTGCCGTTCAATGTGTGAGGAAGGTTCTGATAAGCCCAAAAATGGCAATTCCCCCGTTTGTCAGCTCTCCACTTTTTCAACCCCTTACTTTTGTCAACTCCACTGTTCTTCAACTTCTTTTCAGTTCATCCCCACTTTGTCAGTCCATTTTCGGGTCAATAAGTCTTTCTCAGGAGGATTTGCTCTACTCTATCATAAAGCTGCTAGGTAATTAAGTTTTGGTTGTAATTAAGATGACCAGAAATATTTATTTTAAGCCATACATGTTTGTCATGCAAAACACCAATTGAAAACATTACCTGCAAATTTCAATTTAATTAGCAACTAACTTCAAATTCAGATTTTGATTTCTTACAATCTCCAGAACTTTCTAATTTTTTATTACCTAGTCCTTCGTCGATGCTTTCCAGACAAAATCTTGCTCTTGCATACGGTTAAGGACAAATAATATTTCTATATAAATTAATTAACTAAAATTATTTGTGAAAGTCAATGCTGTTGGAAATGGAATTGATCAAATATGGATGCCACGAAAAGGAGATTACCAACTGAGTATGCCTTATTGAAGAGTTGCCTAACTTGAGGACGAACTGAAAAAGGATTGATTAATTGGTGACAAGTCCAATTACAGGAATGAGTTGACTATCTGTTTTGAATTGACAAACTTGGGAGTTAACAAACTACTGAGGACAAACCCTAAAATTAGACATGTGTAATGAAGTGGGTAGGATCGGGATTCCAAATTCAGCAACAGTCTATCACGACTGACTCTGGGTATCAACCACTTCGAGTACACGGAAGGTCGACACGTTTATCGGTGAAGATAAACTTAGGCACAGGATCCTTGGAAGGTGATTTGTCCAGAATCAAAGATTCCTTGCGGTCAACCTGGTTGGGGTCTAGGCGTGAGTTCGTTTGAAGAGGGTAGGGCTGATCACTAGCAAGCGGGGTCGACACTTGCTGCTTCGGGATGAAGATGAAATCAGGTCTGTATCAAAGAACACTGATTAAGAATCTTGATTACCAAATCAGGATTCTGTAATGATGATAGTGATGTCTTTGTCGGGACCAAGGGTTCAATTAAAACACTTACTTGTGCAGGGGCTATGAATCCAAATGTTGATATGATCCTTATGTCCTAGTAGGTGGACTCAGTATTAGGACACAACAATTTATTAAGTATAGCTGTAATGATATTAGCAACGATAATAGTGAAGATAAACAATGAACAGGATTATTACAATGCGTACAAGGGATAAGACAAGTTACGAATCACAAACTATAGGCTGTATAAACAATTAGACAAACAGCAGTGGTTTGCCAGAGTTGCCAGTATCTGAATTACCCAGATTATTAATTGCTGTTAGGGACAAGGT
>JASAND010009589.1:0-15203 GCA_030248195.1 Trissonchulus latispiculum | reverse complement strand
GTGAAAGTCCTTTGTTTGTCCCTAACATCCTAGGCGAATAAGTTGTCCTGTCCCGCTGCTAGTTAGGTTCCCACTTTCTGAGCGTCCCCTTTTCTGACCGTATTCTATTTTTGTTTGTAGTCTTAAAGCAGGATGCCTCTGTCAGTCGAAGCCTGGTTGTCTGGTTCTGAGAGTTTTGTCACATCTACTGATCTGTCTAGTTTGTCCCCGCCTTCAGGGTCCCATAGAGTTCCTCGTTCCACACTCCCACCTGAGACGCGCATTCCCACTATCCAGTATGAATCGGGTCCCCCTGAATCCTGGCTCTTGCCTCACCAGCGAGGCCCTGAGCGCCTTGACCTCCCGCTGCCTGATTCATTGCGCCGCTGTTTTCGGACCACCAAGATCTACGTTGCTCCAGGCACTACTGCATTGTTTGCTCCCGGAAAGACGGTTCGTATCCTCGAACCGGAGGTAACTGACATGTGCACGCTTCTTTGTACCAATTGTTTCTGGCGGTATTCTTTGTCTTATCATGGTATCCCTACACAGATTCGCGCTGCTCCCCTCTCCCTTCTCTACGCGTCCTCCCTCCCTAAATCGCGCCTGCAGTCCCGCATGCCAACTGACTATAACGTTGAGTATCACTGTCCTAATCGTTTGTGTTTGTCTGAACGTGTGCTTGTGTTAAAAGCTCGTCTGGGGTGGAATCGTTGTTATTGGACCACCTACCATGTTCCTAGCACTGTCCGCATGTTTTTGGATGCTTTGCCACGTATGCACCCTGAATTGTCGCCTGACTTTGCATGCCCTGACTTGTAACTGTTTGCATGTTTCTGTTCTGTGTCTGTTGATGTGTCCCTGTAAGAACTGATTTCTAGTGATTAACTTTGGTAGATCTTGTCAGCCTTGTCGCACTACCCAGATAATTGCCCATTCCCTACCGTTTGACCCCCTTATTGCCAGTTATGAGATAACTTACGGGAACGCACGCATGCTTGCATGTTTATTGTACGTACTGCACTGATCCGGATTTGTTGAAATATTGATGGTCCAATGTATTAGCTATGGTGGGTACTAACTGACTTTGAACAGCTGAAAGTAAAAAGATCATCATAAGCTCTAACTTGGGAATTTGAAACGTAGAATGAAGATACGAATTTTGTATTTCTACTTGTGTTTGGACTGACGGACTTTCAATTGGAACAGCCATTCTTGACGACAAATTGGGATTGAGGAATTGATTATTGGTTACTTAGATACGCAAATATGTATAGTTAATCGACTGATCGTGCTATTTATGTTCTTGTTGTACAGGCTCTGTGTTTGTTATGTTTTGACTAATCGCTTCACGTTAGCTTATTGTTATGCTATTATTTGCATTCTGTTTGGACACAATTTACTAGACATGTAGTTTAATTAGAGCGTCACGCAACGGAAAGATTGTAGGCTAGCATTTTTATCAGTTTGATTAAAAGGAACTTAGGTTTAATTAATTATTAAGAATAAACACGAATAAACTTGGAAGTCGCAGTTATTGTCCGGCCCGTGCTATGTCTGTACTATTTTTAGCTTGATATTTTTCCTTGAAGCTTGGCTGCCTTCACCCTTCCATCTGCTTGGATCTCGTTCCGCACCTTAACCAAGTTTTAACTAACACTTGTTTTCTTTGGCTTAATTTTTTAATGTTTGAATACTGACCTACTAACGCCTCACACACCTACACATAGGTTCTTGGTTGAAGTTGACTAACCCTGTTGCAGAGAAGCTAACCTGATAGATTTGACCGATGCGTGTTCCAAGCTGATTTCGACACACTAACACCACACTTGCACTGCACGTACTCACCTCGTTCCCCTTGTGCTTGCACACTCTGATTTTCCATTTGACCTTTTGCTTTGGGTTTATTAGCATATGATAGAAATAGAAAAGGAGCTGCAGACTTTGAAATTTGTTAATCGCGTGTGCTTTAGCTTGTTTCTTTGTGTTGCTTATTTGTTTGTGTTCGCTTATAGGCTGTATTGCTAGCAGTGGTTTTTTCTTTTTGGTTGGTCCGTGGTTCGATTCTTCCGACGATTTGGCTGGTCCGTAGCTCGATGCTCCGGTTCATGATGTCAACGGCAACGGCGTTCTCCATCAGGATAGTTTCCGGCCCTTGGAAGTCCGCTCAACGACCGCGTACCCCACTCGCGGCCGTATCTACTCGTCATCATCTCCCCGTCAGGGAAAACCATGCAACACCCACCTACCTGACTACGTTTCCATTGAAGTCTCCTCTGCCCACCCACCTGCTGTCGATGCCCCGGCCAATACATCTTTTGGCGCCCCGGAAGCTCTGATCGATGCGGACTATAACCGATCACCTTCCCATCCTTCCTTCAATCCTGATTTCAACCTTTCACATCTGAGCTCTGACCGAAGCGAACTGTAACCGGTCATCTCTACTCCACTCTACCTTACTCATCTCTACTCTACTCTACTTTACTCTACTCTACTCTACTCTACTTTACTCTACTCTACTCTACTCTGCTCTACTCTACTCACCAGTACGCCGTCATCGCCAAATATCTGCACGACTAAGGAAGACGATCTGCCACTGTTATGGACCTATACACCCTATTGTTTGTACATAGTTGTTACCGCATGTGTTTGTTGCTAATTGTACCGTTTCGATATCTGTCTGTAATCATCCCTCCCCCTAGTGAAAGATTACCCCATTTTTTGCGGGAAGGAGTGTGAGGGAAGCAGATAAGCTTGTTTAACTTTGGTTGAGATTTTTTGGATTTGGAGTTGGTTTTTGAGTCCGTAGAATCTGTTTTGAGTTGAGCTGAGGATGAGGATGCTTGCTTTTGTGTTTTGAGTCCTGTTGTGTTTTGAGCCCTGTTTTAAGTCCCGTTTTGAGCCTAAACTGTCCTCTATTGAACTTATATTTCTGCCTTTCTGCCATATCTGTTGAATTGTTGGGAGTCTTCTGGCTGACTGTTATGTAACTTGTTGGGTCGTTTTCGGACGTCTTCGTTCTTTGTTGGGAAACATACAAAAGACTCTAATAGAAAAAGGGGATCTTAAATCTAATTTCGTAATGCTTGAGCAAACTAGTTAATTGGGCTGTTTCTGACAATTTAGAGGTTAAAACTTATCTTTGGGGTTAATCAGGATTAATCGGGAATTTTGGGGAACCCCATGAGCCCTTGAGCAAACCACTATGTCACCTAAAATTACGTAACTTACGCTCATACAATGCCATCGCCTAACATCTAAAGAGACACAAAGATTTTCCGACTACAGTATCCAAAAATTGCACGTGAGTCGAGAGGCGGAGCTAGAGTTTTGACTGACAGGTCTTCCCCCCATTTTTCCAGCAGTCTTGGGTTTGTCATTGATCAGAGTTGGTCGGTTTTTTGGGACCAAGTGCTCCTCGCTCGTAGTACAGGCCAGTTGTGCCTCAGTCAGGATAGTTCTGCTAGTTGGCTTTGCGGTGCCGTGAACCGTTTCGACCTTGCGTGTGTGTGTGGACCTGTCAACCCTCGACTCACCCGTCCGTATTTTCGCCTGACCCAAACCAGATTATTTGCTGTGTTTAACCCTGCTTGGATTTGCTTTTCTCTGTCTGGATCAAGAAGGTAACTAGCCGTCAGGTGATTGTCTTGAGTGAAAGGATTCTTGGGAAGTGAGTAAGTACGGTAAAAAACCTTTTGTGAAAAAGCTCTAGCCTAGATTTCCCAAAAACTCTATACACGGTTTTTATTGAGACACACTGTTTGTGTTCTCTATAATATGCGAAATTAGTTCTATGATTTATGATTCTGTACTCTATTGAATGGTATGCAACATTAGTTTCAAAATTTGTAACTTGAATCGTGAGTTGTCTTATGATATCCGGCCAACTGTATTCTTGTGGTTGACAAACTTGAATTGTGCTTTGTGTTTCTAACTTGTACCAATGTGCATAATTAGTGGACAAACTTCTTGTAACCCTGTATCTAGCTAATTGGAAAGCAAACTGAACATATCTTGTTTGAACCAACGTGCCTGCTTAGTTGTTAGAAATATTATTGAATGTTTGGATTAACTTGTATATTGAACCGGTAATTGTTCATTTGTAAAACCGTGGAAACCCTTGTGACATTAAAAAACCCTTTCCTTTTAGACTAGTGACTTTTCTAGAGTTGAGCGAGCCATTTCACCAGTGCTCGGTAGCCTACAGAAATCAGAACCATTTAACCAGTGTTCTGTTATACAAACTTAGTGCTGATATTGGCTGTTAAGGTTGATTAGAGCCACTTAACCAGAGCTCTACACCATAGACTAATTAGGGAGACATTTCACCTGCGCTCCCCAAAAGCTTGAATTGAACAATACCTAAGCCTTTCAGGGTCTCTAATATTATACTGTTCTGATATTGTGGTAAAACTACCGTGAAAGTATCTACGGGGAACATACTTCCAGTGCAAAAGGCTCCTAAAGCAAGCTACGAATTACTCTAACTAGAACCGTTTTATCACATATATTAAAGTATTCCGGCTTTCGATCGTTGCTTCTTTTCAGCAATGACATTTCAAAATTTGACATGTAGGAGAAAGTTACATTTTGACCCTACGCCGTTTTCGATCTAATAAAATTGGCAGCCTCTAGCCTTTATTGCGTTACGGGCTCAGACCAGAATGTTGCACTTTAGTTGGGTAAACAAACAGCAAATCATTGCAGAGGTTCTGCAAAGGATTGGGAAGGTTTTAGCTTATTTCAATTACAATATCAATCACAATAGAAAGAGAGCCAATTACATTATATAATACAATCTACGTGTTATGATAAGTCTGCTTTGGTCACCCCCTGCTGCGGGGACTACTTTGGACTAACCTCGACTCCAACACGAGTAATTCTAGGGAAACCCCACGCCCCCAATTTTGATTCAAGACCCCCTCCGCTACGCTATGCAACGGAGAAGAAAAGAAACCTAATAGCTCACTCTTCATGGAAAAACTCAAATTATGCACTCTTTTTAATGAGGTTTCAAAGTAAAACCTCAGAAGTAATGCCATCAAAAAAAGCAAAACGACAAAAACAATCACCACATCGAGTAAAATAAATATGAGAAGGTATCGGTGTGCAGGTTAACTGCGGCTCACACTATTAGAACCTGAATTATCAAACTAAATCATTAGACTAAACAGTTAAGCATACGTTTCTCCATTAATGCTGCAAAATATCAGGCAAAACCAGCACCACAGGCAAATTCCAGCGGCCATCTTGTCGTATTTTGGTAAAACTCGAAATCGATTCGCTGAAAAGGTTCGTAGAAAATTAAAAAGTTCCAATATTCGAATAAGTCAAAGTCCAAATTTATGCTATATGACAAATAATATACAGTAATAATCTAGCACATAACTTACATTAAACATGAGCAATTTAAGCGTACTTTTCGAGTAGTTTTGCTGCTGATCTATAGCTGCATATATTTCTTTGAATAGCACAACCATGACTACGATGGAAGCGATGTTGCCAATCACACATGTATAGCCGGCGGCCGTATACATGTCCAAATGAAAGGGACCATTCGTGTAGCCTGGATAAGCGATCGGAGTGTAGGCGGCTTGCAAGCCTGGAATCAATCAAAATTACTAAATTACATAGAATTAACGAAAGATTTGTGCAATATTGATATTGAATTAAAGTTACAAGGAAACTCCCGGCTGTCTTTTTACCTCGTTTCGTATTGTTTAGTTCTTTGATTAACCATTACACGATTGCTTCATCCATTTAAAGTGTTGATTCCTTTTGGACACATATTGTTGGTTGGCTGCTCAAACCAGGACAAAATTTGACGAACATTTTAAGAATAAGTTCGTTTAGCACATTCTAAACCCCTCCTTGCAGTTCCGCTTCAAAAATTCGAGATTTCCGGTCAGGGCGGTTTTTCCCCAATTTATGAAAGTCTCGTAGGAGCTACATAGTTATTGCACGTTTACTCAAAAGATCACATTAAGCGTTACATTTTTACTTTTTAAAGCAACTTTTTCGCTTTTCTCTATCGTGAGATATAGCCAATTTTTTGCCTTGGCGCCGAAAACTTGTTATTGTTGCAGAAATCAAATAATTCATTAAGTCTTTAGATACACTGTGTCGGGATGGCCGAGTGGTCTAAGGTGCTGATCAGAACTTCCTTACTTCCAGATCTTACGGTCGGTGGTTCGATCTCCCGGAGGCCACAAAGCTTTCTCGACTCTAGCCAACGAACCCGGTTATCCTTAACTGGTCGGTAAATGGGTACCACTACGATGGGAAGGTAACAGGAGTCTGTGTAGAAGGGCCGCCCCCCCTTCCATGGATGCAGTCATCATTTGAGGTGACACTCCTGGCTCTACGGCTGAGAATCCGGGGATGAGCACCGGCACCCCATGTCCTGTGGCAGGACGGAGATATCTCCTGGGGATATCACCTTTACTTTTTACCTTTACCTTTTTTACCTTACACAAGCCGGAAAAATAAAATAAGGCTGTCAATTTAAAGGTCTTACAGAGGATAATTTACTGATGCATGATCCCAGGGTTCATTCAATTCATTCAATTTCTATCCCGCAGGCTGCTATCATAAAAATGTAGGATTTGCAAATTGCCAAAGTTGGAAGCAGGCTAATCCAGATTCCAGATTGGTTACATTTTAGCTAATTTCTCCATGACGAAGAGCGATTTCATAATAACTAAAAAAGTTCCCCAGCTATTTGATAGAGGTATCGAATGATACCGATGTGTCACCAAAGAATTTAAGTCAATCAGCGAAAAATCTGGAAAATTACACTCTTTTTCAAATGCAGCAAAACATTTTGGGAAAACCAAAATTAGTTTCAATGTATTCATTGAAATGGTATAATGCCTTCTTAACTCCAAGCAATGAATGAGTAATAATTGTTTGTTCAATGTTGATGTCTCAAAAGGATCACTGCCTAAGTCCAATTGGGGCAACAAAGCAATCCATCAAGATTTTCATAGGGTTACGCTGACTTACTACGATTTTGAATTTTTACTGTAAGCGCTAGTTTTAGTCAAAGAAAGTGCTGAAATAAATTTCTCTGATCTATACCTGGTCCCAAAACCATTCCCAGTGCAAACGACCCACTGGCTAACGAAACAGCAGTATGTCTATCCTTTGGTAAGCTTGCAGTAGCGGTATAAGCTCGAAGAACTCCAGCTTGGCCTAAACATTAAAAATTAACTAGCAATGAGTGTTTGAGCTGTCATGAATGTTTGATCCATCATTCGTCACAAATCCTCAATAAACCAATAATAAGTATCACGCAACACGTTCACGGTCATCATCAAATATCGAATTAATTACCCAGATTGTTGGAAATTTTTAAAAATTCTAAAAATGCACGGCGCTCGATCAGATGATTATATATAGTCAGTCAGTCAGTCAGTATCGTTAGAATAGATTTGGTACACAATCGGAAGGCTTCCTTATAAGTACGGCTGATAGGTTTGCTATGATTTATCTCAGTCAAAGCTACATAGGGCAAGCTCATTTATAGTGGACACTCGGGTATAGTTGACATTACTAAGCTTTTTTGCAAAAATAATCCTGTAGGAATATTTTCTTCTGCAGAAATTAACATCATGTGATAGCGCAATCTTTGGGCTATCCAATGACGTATCATTTGCGATGCTACGTTGGGGTTGGACACACTGCAAATACAAAGCATCCAAACATCACGCATTTTGTGAAAGTTCAAAATGCTAAGGATTTTGGCAAAAATGCTAAGCTTCAGCCAAGAGTGCATTATTGCACTATTATTAAGAAGAAGAGTAAGCCACTAGAGGGCTTCTCTTCACTGCATTGCGCAACGGTGCTCCGACCACAATACGCGAATGTTCCCGCGTTTGGGGGGGGGTCGACCAAATCGACATCGCATACCCCCCTCCGTTTGGTGGGGGGGGTAGCCAAAAAGAGGTCCCCGTTTGGTGGGGGGGGGTAGCCAACAGCCAATCAGATTGCAGAAACCCTCCCTCCGTTTGGTGGGGGGGGGGTAGAGCAGAGGATTACGGTAGTTTTTGTTCTATTCGAAAATGGGTCCCCGTTTGGGGGGGGGGTCGCTCAAGCAGGCTAAGTTTTGCTCAGTCTGTTTGCCTGTTGGCGACCCCCCCCAAACGGGGACCACTTTTGTGACCCCCCCAAAACGGGGACCCCTTTTGCATACCCCCCCCCCCCACCAAACGGGGACCTCTTGTGTCGACCCCCCCCCAAACGGGGACTCTTTTTCAAAAGCCAGAATCAGCCTGCCTACTCCCCCACCAAACGGGGAGGGGGTTTCTGCAATCTGATTGGCTGTTGCCTACCCCCCCCCCCCACCAAACGGGGAGGGGGTATGATTTGGCGACCCCCAAACGGGGGAACATTCGCGTATTGTGGTCGGAGCACCGTTACGCAATGCCAAGAAGAGGAGCCCTCTAGTGGCTTACTCTTCTTCTAATATATAGAAGAAAATCATGGACTCTTGCTTCAGCGCTTGAGTTCGTGCCCATTTCAGACAGTGAAGTTGAAAACCTTATGATCACCCGAAAGCAAGTTTTGTGCAGATTAATTAATATAAGCCAATAAAAATTAAGATTTCAAAGTGCAAGAAAATATTTTGAATTTTTTTCGATTTTTTATCAAATTTCATACAACTCGGCCTAAGTTGACAATTAGGTTTCTTTAAGTAGAAATTTGTCTACCTACATATTTGAAATCAGCGCATTGAAAAACATACCTGTACAAAGTTTCAGCTCATTTGGTTAAGTTTTAAAGCCTACAGGCGTGGGAACGTGACAGGACAAAAAGTTTTAAAAACTCTCCCGCAAAACCAATAATTTAATTATTTTAATATTTGTTACTAATTTCTTGTTTTTAGCGTCTATTGCAGTCTGAAATACGTGTAAAAGATACTTGACAACATTAGCCGAGGTGTGTCCACTTAGCCCGGTCTATGTGTCCACATTATTCCAGCTGTCCAAAATTTAGTACAGTTACAGTTTTGTGCAGAATTTTTCTACTTCTCAATACAAAACTATATATATGTGGTATGTTGTTTAGAAAGAGGAGAAAATGTTCTTTTACTTGATATAAAATTTATATGGGTTAACCGCTGAAAATTTTGAGTTATTTTTCTCGGATTGAATTTTTGTCAAAAAGTGTCTAAGACGAGTTTACCCTACAGCATATTTATATACAACGCTACCGGCTACCTTTACATTAAACTTTTTTGCTGGAGTTGTTTACGGATTCTGTAGAAATACTGTATTGCATACCGGATCCTAATCCCACTATAAATCTGGCAACAAATATTATCCATTTTCTGTTATCTGTAAAGGCTTCTGCAAAACAGAACAGCACATTTCCGAGCAGCTGAAGTACGAGACCGACTATGGTGGGAAGACGAGTTGTTTTGGTTCGATTGCTCCAGTAACCAAAAATCGGCGAAGCGATCATCTGACCCACACTGTAGATGGCGACGATATAGCCGAAAAATGTTTCATCCGCAGTTGTGTCAATCTAAGCATTACATTCAACAACGAAGCCATAAATTAAAAACTACTGTACGAGTAGGTAGACAATAATTTACTTCAGCCTTGTGGGTTGTCTTCCTTTACCCTTGAATCACTTGAACTACATGACCACAAGGAGTCAGCATGGGGATTTTCAAGTTAATTGCTAATTGATCCTACGATAGATTATTACGAGTTGTATTTATATATTACTATTTTATATTTTTACCATGAACTCCAAAGCTATAAACGTGATAGGCTATGTATGTAGTCTGTAAGGTGCGATATAACTCATCTTGCTTTGGGACAAAAGTGTAAAAATGTTTGAAAAATTTGAGAAATTAAGATTACTTCATCAACTTTTGAAAAATATCATCCAATATATAATGTAATGAACGACTACTACTACTACTACTACTACTACTACTACTACTACTACTACTACTACTACTACTACTACTAATAATAATAATAATAATAATAATAATAATAATAATAATAATATATGTACAGACAATCACTGACCTAGTGCTCGTAAAGTTCAAAAGAGTGAATTTATAAAACTAAATAGTAGGGCAACATCCTTTCGCGTCCATCCCTAATGCTAATTTTTGTAGCTAAACCTGGCATCAGAATGGAGTTAATTTTCCAATTTTTAATGAAATCCAGTGAACTTGATAATTGATTAATGATTAATGATTATATAAAGTTCAACAATTTCACACAACATATCTGTATAGAAATACATAAATACAACTAAGGGTCCGAAGCATAAACATGAGGGAAACCAGACTCCACAGAAAGATTCGAAGAGAAATTTCTCCACTCACTCACCTGCTGTAAGTAGGGATAAAGAGATGCCAGAAATACTGAGAACTGTAAACCAGTAAAGAAGAGAATAGCGTTGGCCAGCCAGAGGGACACCCACTGAGTCTTAACGTTGGGGTCCTGAGATGGAAAACTTGAAAGTTCAGGAATTTTATCAGAGATCGTTGAGATTCCATTTTCTACAGTTCTAGAAAAGCATTGTATAATACCAAGAGTACATACAATACCTGATAGTTTAATTTTGCAGACAAATTCTAAGGATTTGGAGTTCAATAATCATTATGCTTGCTTCCCGTAATGGTTGGTGGTCTGAAAACTGGGATATGCCCGATGTTTTATCCAACAAAGCAGAAAGCATAAATTTGGAGAGAGTGAGAGAGACTTCTTGGGGGAGTCGTGTTATATTTAGAAAACAGGGTAAAGTTAATTGAGGGAAACTATCACCCCGACTCGGCTGGTGGGCAAGAGTAATCAATTTTGCGATCAATGAATAGGAGAAGCATTGAACTAAAGACCTCATTGGATCATGCCACAGACTGATTCTAAAATGTTACAGCAAAAAACATTACTTTTCATCCAGGGACACTTTCGTCATGTGTGATGCTATAATGAACTGGGAATGGCAGTCTTTCTGATAACTTAAACCTTTGCACTGAAGATCATGCGCTGACGTTTTTGAAAAGTCAGCCTAAAATGAACTTATCACATCACGCTTTTTAAGCAACTATTGCACAACTATAGGCCGCATGAAAGATTATTTTAGTTCAATTATACTGATAAGAGATTTAAAAAAACTAAAGGGCTCAATGAAATTACGTACTGTTCTAGCTATTACCGCTTGACGAACAAATGTAGACCACGCTATTGACATCAACCATGTAAAAACCGCCGCGTAAATCAGCAGTAAACACCTATAACATTTTAGTTAAACAAACAAAACAAAATCCAAACAAAGTTCCTACTAAGGCTGGGGCTTCCTCTTATCTGATTGATTCCACTAAAGTTTAGAGAAACGTTTTATCCCGCAAGCAAAACCATCTGTTTGGTTCAGGTTCAGATGGTTCTGGTTCTGGTTTCAGATTTCAGGTTCTGGTTCAGCCCAAACTCGCTCAGGGCTCAGGACTAAAGGTTGAAAATAACAAGTTTTCCATTTTCGGCTGGAATTTTTTACTGAAAGCCTGGTTCAGACTAGAGATGAGGACGAGCCGGACTTTTCCGGCTCGGCTCGGCTCGGCTCGCGAGAAAATGAGGTCGGCTCGGCTCGGCTCGGCTCGTGGTCATATCCGGCTCGGCTCGGCTTGGCTCGGGAAAATTTTGAAAATGGGTCGGCTCGGCTCGGCTCGGCTCGCCAAGCTTGAAATTTCAAATTAGCCAGATCGCATCGAATTATATTTTGTTCAGTCCTTGTTGTCTTGGTCAAATTTATTAACGAAGTCGTAACCAGTTATAATTACACGTTAAGATTTATCTTTAGCCTCTCAAGATCATATTATATACTCGAATACTAGAAGCAGTTACACCTTTTTCGCTATCTGATAAAATAAAAATACTACAAATACCCAGAAACACAGAATAATGGATTTTACAGGTAAGATTTTTTATGAAACCAAAACTGAGACGTAAAAATGAAATAAGTCAAAAGTTTTTCTTACTAAAAGTATATCAATACCATACACAAGTTGGCGTCAAAGACAGCCTTGCATTAAGATTAACATTTGCTTGGAAGATATCGAGAAAGCTAAAGAAAATTATTGGCAATTAGTGCTAGTCTTCACTGAAATTATTGGCAATTTTAGTTAAACAAGTGAAAATATAACAGGGAAATTTGGTCGAATTACAATTTTTTGCTGGGGTTGGCTCGGCTCGGCTCGGCTCGGAGCTTCAGTTCTCCGGCTCGGCTCGGCTCGGCTCGGGAGATATTGCTGCCGGCTCGGCTCGGCTCGGCTCGCGAGCCGAGCCGAGCCTAGCCGAGCCGAGCCGCGAGCCAAAATCCTCATCTCTAGTTCAGACTTCGTGTGCTTTGTGCTTTGTGCTTTGTCCTTTTGTGCTTTTGTGCTTTGTGCTTTGTGCTTTCCGGTTCATACTTTTTGGAAAAGCACAGTTCTTTGTGCTTTGTGCTTTTCTAATTCATACTTCAAAAGTGTGCTTTGTGCTTTGTGCTTTTGTGCCTTTGTGCTTTCGGGTGTGCTTTCGAATGTTGAGCCGAGTTCAACATTTTGAGTTGTGCTTTTGTGCTTAGCCAATCAAATTCCAGTATTTTTGGCATTATCCAATAGAAAAGAGAAGGCGGCGAATCAGAAGAGATAGATACGGTATTAACGAAGACATTGAAATATATGATGGAAAAATAGGAAAATTATAAAAAATTAAAATGTAGGCATTTAATTTTAATTTGATTTCAATATGGTATCCTAACTTTGGTAATTTTTATAACCACTTTGGCTCTATTGGCTAACAAATTTTTTCTAAATTATTTTATGTTGTTGCTTTGGCAAATATGTGGTTTAGAAGTTGATCACTGACAACCTTATATTTTTGTTTTTGAAATTTTTGAAACCTGCTTTTCTATTTAATTAAGGCAGAATTTCAGCACACTTCTTGTGTTTTCATATGTCAGGTGACTAAATCTCGACTTGTGCTTTGCTGTCCCCACGGGAAGTATGAACGCGTCCTCGTGAGCACAAAGCACAAAGCACAAAGGACAAAGGACAAAAGCACAAAAGACAAAGTACAAAGGACAAAGCACAAATCATTTATTATAGAAAAGGACAAAAGCACAAAGCACAAAAGCACAAAAAGTATGAACCGGGCTGAAGCCCGGTTCACGATGGAGTGCTTTGTGCTTTGTGCTTTGTGCTTTTGTGCTTTAGTGCTTTGTGCTTTCTCGGTCCACGATGGTGATTGTGCTTTGTGCTTTGTGCTTTGTGCTTTGTGCTTTAGTGCTTTGTGCTTTGTGTGCTTTTATAGTTCACGATGGCGAGAAAGCACAGTGGTTTGTGCTTTGTGCTTTCTCGGTCCACGATGGTGATTGTGCTTTGTGCTTTGTGCTTTGTGCTTTAGTGCTTTGTGCTTTCTCGTCCACGATGGTGATTGTGCTTTGTGCTTTGTGCTTTGTGCTTTAGTGCTTTGTGCTTTGAGAATGTTCAACAATGTTGAAGATTTTAGTTTGTGCTTTTGCGCTCTCCAATCAAATCAATCCAGTCTCTTAGCTGATTGGTTGGAACAAAGGACAAGAAAAGATTGATGAAAACAGCGTAGTCTTATAAAGTATTCAATTATTTTTGAGAAGACATTGCCCACCAAACCTAAAACATAAATTAATGGATACTTTTTATGCACACCCATCGAAACAGATACTTTTCAAAAACGTGTATTAAATTTCTACATATATAGTCATATGTATGTCAAGTGTTAATTAAAAATTAGCTCAGAGAGACAGGAATATTTCGTTATTTAATTTCTAAGCAATTACAATTATAATTCACTAATCAGGAAACGTCTCGCAGTGTTGGTTATTAATTTTTGAATTTGAATTTCTATGTCACGTGTCTTGTGCTTTTGCGATTGTGCTTTGGCATCGTCAACTAAGTATCTCCAGTCTCCTGAGCACAAAGCACAAAGCACTGTCTCCTGAGCACTAAGCACAAAGCATAAAGCACACAAGGCAAAAGCACAAGGTACAAAAGACAAAGCACAAAGCACAAAGCACTCCAACGTGAACCGGGCTCGAGAGCACCTAGAGAGATGGGACTACCACCTCGATAGAGAATTTTAGACTCTCTACATTTGGGTCTACGATTCAGTACAAATGGTAGAAACCATCAAACTTGGGCGAAGTACAAATTTTGCTAAACTCTCACTGCAGAAAATCAACTAATTTAATTTTAGTAGCAAGAATTGATTCTGAAACGAAATAAACCGGACGTTAATTTAATTTGCCTAGCCCTTCTATCATCCGGTGGAACGACTTGGCCTGGCCGCCCGATGAATTAAGCCCGGTTCATGCTCGCAGTGCTTTGTGCTTTGTGCTGTCTTTTTCCGGTTCATGCTCACCCTCAAGCACAGTCCAAAGCACAGTGCTTTGTATTGTGTGCTTTTCCGGTTCATGGTCATCTGTAGCACTTTGTGCTTTGTGCTTCGTGCTTTTGTGCATTTGGATGTGCTTTGAAATGTTCAACAATGTTCAACTTTTCCTTAGTGCTTTAGTAGTGCTCGGGCAATAAAATAAAGCAGGAGTTTACCTGTTTGCTGAATAAGGTGACTATGTAGTTCCCACACGTTATTTTAGCTAATTTAGCTGCTTTAAAGTGTGTTACAAGCAAAAATACTTTACTAGCTAGAAAGAATAATCTTGTTATTTGTTATTATTGGTATTTATTAAACAGTATATTAATTATTTTATTATTAAACTAGAATGCTTTAGCTTTTCTGCTGAATAAAATACCTATTTTTAACGCATAATACAAGTGAATAAATTGACTTGACACGTGACAGTATATGCATATAGTCCTTTGTGCTTTAGCAGGAGCATGAACTATCTAGTGCTTTGTGCTAAAGCACAAAAGCACAAAGCACTGTGACAAAGCACAAAGCAAGCGTCTCTAAAGGACAAAGCACTAAAGGACGGGGGACAAGAACCAAAAGCACAAAGCACTGCCTGAAGCACAAAGCACTAAAGGACAACGAGAATGAACCGGGCTTTACAGCCGACGCAGGACCCTTTTGGATGGAGTACTCGAACAGGGCTAGAAATTTGTAAATTTTTACTGTCGACGAAGAGCAAGCCCAGAGTGCCAACCGGTAACTGACAAGTGCCCCGGACAATTGATTTCAGAAACCACTATGTGAAGTACTATGTGTGTACCTCTGTAATAA
>JASAND010009588.1:0-24267 GCA_030248195.1 Trissonchulus latispiculum | reverse complement strand
AATAATACAAGATTATAAATGAAAGAAAGAAGGATGTCACTACAGCACCTCCGATCAGAAAAATTCGGACCTGAAGTGGGGATCGAACCCACAACCTTTCGCTGTCTAAGCCAACGCTCTACTGATTGAGCCACCCAGGCACAATCGAACCAAGCTTTAGTTTGAATTCGGTCTCAAACTGTAGTGACACGTTTTTGAATAGGCATACAGCCCTGCCAAAGACACACACCCTGCGAGACAAGCTCAAGCTGACAGGTGGTGTACGATGGCTGTAGAATAATACAAGATTATAAATGAAGGAAAGAAGGATGTCACTACAGCACCTCCGACCCGAAAGATTCGAGCCTGAGGTGGGGATCGAACCCACAACCTTTGGCTGTCTAGGCCAACGCTCACACAGTTAGAACCCACACAGTTAGTGCATATCATTGCAAAGTTTATTACCTTTCTTATCTAAACTGATTTAGGTTTTGGTGCCAACAAAGCTGAAACTAAAACTGAAACTAAAATCTGCTAAAGTGAAAAAGCGCCCGAAGCAATTTTCAAAAGAATCCAGAGCAGGACTCTGTTTCAGGTCAAGTTTTTGAAGACGAAGAATTGAAGTTAGGTTTCCTGTAAAGTGTTAAATTTTAATCCCAGATTAAGATTTCAGCCCAGATCTGAGCAAACTTACGATGTGCAAAGGAGTTACAATAACTGCTGTAAGCAGCCAAAAGCGTAGACCCATTCTGTGCTATAGCTGGCAGATGAGCACAACCTTGAGAGTGTGACTAACTTCAA
The DNA here is from genome assembly GCA_030248195.1 of Trissonchulus latispiculum. Taxonomy (NCBI): domain Eukaryota; kingdom Metazoa; phylum Nematoda; class Enoplea; order Enoplida; family Ironidae; genus Trissonchulus; species Trissonchulus latispiculum. The sequence goes on along the minus strand of JASAND010009588.1, from coordinate 23,487 downwards.
ATGAGATAACTTACGCAGACTGCGACTGGGTGGCACTAGTTTTACCCACTATTTTCAGTTTATGGACCTGTTAAAGCCAACTTGGATTGGCTACAAGCGAGAACAGACCGGTCACAAGTAAATCTAAATCTAAGTCAAACTTTAATATAGATCTCATTCTTCATACTTGTTTATTGGCACAAAGCCAAGTTTACAGCTACTTAATCAGCAAAGTTGATCCAAATAGTCGTGGTCGTATCAAGCAGGCTCAACCTTTATCAAGGGGAATTTTACTAACGTCGTTTCACAACTTCTGTACTATTAGGCAGGCCAGATAAAACTGCAAATGCTACATTAATAATGTGAACTGTAAAACTGACAACAACCCCGTTTGGGGACAATTGGTCACAATCCTATTAACTGATTCTATTTCATAACTTTGCTGCTTTGGTTCTGGTCAGGTCTGATAGAAGTAGAAATATGTAAATCTTGAGCTAATAAAGAGAAAAGCATTTTCATTAGGATCATCATGTTTGACAGATGAGTCATGATAAGAGGATTTTCAGGATTCCAAGGTTTTGATTATAAACAAACACATCAATTGAGATGAATTTGGAAGTGTAACATTCACTGAGTAATTGTAGTTACGTTATATCCAGAATTTGTCAGATATTTCTGTTCTAGTTAGAGTGTGAAATTGGCTATGAGGGGTAAATGAGTTTCTTGTGCTCTATAAATACTACCAATCGTTTAGGTGCTCTTGCGTTTACGTAGGAGTACTCATAGTACTCATAAAAGAAATGGGAATGGTTAGGTAGAGAAACTATTGGTACAAGGCTTCCACTAGCGTTTGTTGACTGGTTGTTGCAGTGTAGTCGCGGCATTTTCCAGGCTCCGAAGAAACCATAAATTTCTATCACTTTCCTATACAAAACCTCAACCTTCTCCAATCCATCCTTTTCATCCTTCCATTTTAACATTTTCACGTTGGAATACACCAAAAACTTACCCTTTTTAATTCTTCTCGTTGTGTACAAATTAGTAAATATGAGGGATCTTTTCAGGATAACCCACCCCAGGCCCAGATTCCGATAAACTTGATCAAATGAGCAGAAATTTGGTATGGGTATGTTCTCGACCACGCTGAGTTCAAATTTTGCAAAATTTTTCGATTTTGCAAAATCCGAGTTTTTTTCGAATCGTAAGGGGGGACTAAGGAGAACCGAAAAATTTTTTGTCTTCGATTTTGCTGAAAAGTTGTATTCACGGGTTTTCGAGGTCGCAGAACACGAATCGAAAGTTAGTTTTTGGATTCAGCTTTTTGTTAGCTCAGTATAAGCTTACATCTTAAGCTTAGAATTTTAGCTTACATTGAGCTAACGAAAAGCTGAATCGAAAAACGGACATCAGATTCGTGTTCAGTGGCCCAGAAAACACCTATATGAAACTTTTCAGCAAAATTGAAGACAAAAAATTTTTCGGTTCCCCTTGGTCCCCACTTACGAATCGAAAAAAATCAAACTTCGCGAAATCAAAAAATTTTGCGATATTTGAACTCGGCGTGGTCGAAAACATACCTATACAAAATTTCAGATCATTTGATCAAGTTGTGCGGAATCTGGGCCTGGGGTGGGTTATCCTGAAAAGATCCAAAATACGTATTTTGCTGATTGATGCTGCAGGAACTGAAGTGAGGGCTGCATTTAATGTGTTCACACATAACAAGCAGGAAGTTGGAATCGGGAATGAAAGGATAGTTGCAATAATTAAGGATGCGACATGATTAATTCATTAGCACGATAAAGACTAATGACGTTTAAATCACCTTATATCTGATCGGCCCCAGATCCTCCCAATATCTCAACTACTCTCGGATAGTGAGAATATTTTTACTATACGCATTTCAACTTTTTTTGAAGTGGTGATATTTAACATACATATCATTCTTTCTAAATCAAAAGTACACTAATTAGCTTATAGGTTACAATAAGATTGTCGATCTGTACGTTTCGGAAGGTTTATATGAGCATCATTGCCATGAAAGCCGAAAGCAGCAGCCACATTGATGTGATTAGAAGTTTAGTGGCACTGCCAGGCAACGGGCAGTCTGGCATGAGCAACTTGGTTGGAATAACGAAAAAGTCCTGAAACAGGTTGTAAGCTGATTCGCTGCACTGCTGCTGAATGGGCGGACGAATACAGTCAAGATATTGCAAGCTGGCCCTAAAATAAAATGCATAAATGCATAGCTATTTATTATTAGTTAATTTATTAGTTTATGGTTAATTAATTAATAGAGGAATGTTTGCAATGCTATTTCTTTCAATTTGTTAACAGTTTTGAGGATCCCGCAGGCAGGACACTACGGAAAGTTTCTTGGGGAAACTGTTTTTTAAAGACACAGGTGAAAATATTAATTGGGCGATTATACGGATTGCAATCCGGTACAGATCATTACCATGCTTTTGATGTATGCGATGCTGCTAGACCAAGTGACACCTTAAGTGAGAGAACTCCAACCTACAGAAGGTTATAGGGTGCCGGTGCTTATCTCCGGATTCACAGCCCGAAGCCAGGAGCGACAACTCTAATGTTGACTACATCTGTGGAAGGGGGGCCAGCCCTTCATCAGGCATCACGCCAGAACACAGACTCCTGTTACCTTCCCACCACAATGGTACCTATTTACCGACCAGTTAAGGATAGACAGCTGGGTTGTCTGGAGCCCACGGCGAACCGATATGTGCTTAGTCCCTTGCTCAAGGGGATTTGCGAAAGTCTTGTGGCAGCGGGGGTTCGAAGCTGGACCGTAAGATCTTTAGTCGAACACCTTACCACTCGGCCATCGCGGCACTAGACCAAGACCTAGACCTAGACCAAGCAAGAGTTTAAGTTCTGTTCTGCAACGGTTGATTTCCATCCTAAGTCTAATTTTTAAGTATGTAGTGCTATAATAACAATTTTCTCGCTTTCGCCAATAATTTGTATACTAATACTACTATAGGTGGCTACTAGCTGTTTCTTCCAGATTCCAACCGACTCATGTTAACATTTTATAGCTTCATAAGTATATCACTGGATTGCACCAAATGTGGTTAGCAAATGGTTAGCGGATGCGGTTAACTTAACCACTTGCTAACCAAATGCTAAGCAAGTGGGTAACATGTGGTTGGCTAACCCTGCTATTGAGCAGGGTTAACCACGAACTTGCAGTGAATTCTCAGGTCCTGGCAAGAAACTTACAGGCCAAACTGTAGAACTAAGAAAGAATAAATGGAATGTATAGTCATGTTGGAGTATATATAACATGTTGAAGTGATTCAATATTTTTTGCGTGATTCTTGTGTAAGGTTGGTAAGAGAAGTTAAGAAAAGAAACTTAAGAAAAGTTCTTGAAAAGTAGGTGCTGATCACAAGATGTCGCTGCTTTTATATGACCTTTATCTTTTACGAATTGCATAGTGAAGTTTTGTCTCACGAATGTTTTGTACCTACTCTACAAGTAATTATAAAGTTCGTTTTCGCATAAACAGAAGGCACAAGATAGGAATTATATAGATACACGACACTGAAATGTGTTTAATCGTGAGTGAAGCCTTTTAAAATTTCAATGTAATTCATTGGATAAACGAGTGCAGCGGCGTAATCTGATTGGTTCAGAGAAGTCCCGCCTCTAGCTCCTGCTAACCATTTGCTAACCATATAGTTGACTAACCATTTGCTAACCACATTTGGTGCAAGGAGTTGCTGCTAAGCAAATGGTCATGGTTAGCAAATGGTTAGTTAATCATTTGGTCAGCAAATAACCAAATGGTTAGCAAATGGTTAACCACATTTGGTGCAAACGGCCGTATATCAAAAACCTGAAAAATCAGCGGTTGTAGCAAACCGCTTTACCTGCAGGCTGGCGACAAATTTTGCTGCTGCGCAACCAGTCCGCCCATGAACGGTCGCGGTGTTGCGGTAATGAAACCGGTAGGATTGTTGGGATTGTTGGGATAGTTGGGATAGTTGGGATAGACTTGAGTGGTTGTTGTCGTTTGTTGAAAGGGAGGCTGACGAGGAATAAATCCAGAAGCCGGATTTGTTTGTTGGAACTGGTCTGCGGGTTGATTCAGTTGGGAGAGAAAGGCGCTTTGGCAGTTGGTCACGGCTGTGTTGCTGAAGACTGTTCCAAGACACTCTGCGTTGACCATAAATTCTAAAGCATCAAAATAAGCAAACCCGGATTTTGGTCTGCTATGAAGGCAGTGGAATCAAATGTGCAAGAGGTCAAAATAAGATAATAATTCGGGATGAACTAGCTAGTTTCAACTATTCAATTTTTGGCACAACCATACATAGGTTAACGCGGGGGGTCTGGGGGGGTCCAAGCCCCCCCAACCCGGACAAGTACAAGCCCGATCGCCGTCGGGGACAAGGGGTAACGAAAAAATGGCCAAGGGGTAACCAAAAACAGCTGGAAAATATTAGTTTTTACAGTAAATTTCAAAAAATTTCCGGCTTCGCAGGAATTTTTAGCTAAAATGTTAAATTTTTCGGAAAAATCGTGCAAAATTTTGAATTTTTTTCCAAAAATTCAAGATTTTTTGCAAATTTTGACGAAGAATCGCTAATTTTAATAAAATTAGCGTTAATTTTTCGAAAACTTTTACAAATTTTTTCTTGAGGTACAAGCCCCCCGAAAATTTTTGCTCAAGGTACAGGCCCCCTCAAAAGTTTTTGGGGACAAGCCCCCCCCCCAGGACCCGACCCTTTGTTAATGTATGCAACCATATGTAAAATATGGGAGGAGCTATATACTTTAACATATTAAATAAATTAAACTGTAATTTTTGTTTTAAGTTGTAGCTTGTCTGAGCCAACTGAGTGAACTAAAGTATTGGTTGGAACCGTTAAACTATTGTCCCACTATTTCCTTAGCGCGCAGTTGGTGAGAACTGACCTATGAAAGAAGAGCGCAGCAAGTTAAAGTAATTAAAATTCTACACTTCAAATTAAAATTCAACACTTATACCGAGAGGTTATCATTATCGGTAAAATAAAAAATTCACAACAATACTTTCGTATTTATCTCCGCAGACGGATTGAAACACTCGAACCGCTGTGGCATAACCAGATTCTTCCGTCGGCGTTGTCAGGCACTGTCTCTTATAGGGTTCTATGCATCGATCAAAATCTCCGAAAGCCCTGAAGTTAAAAATTCATTCGAAAAATCAAAATGCATGTTTTTATTTTATATTAGTTGTCCTTATTAGTGAACCAAATGAAAGAACGAACGAAACTAAGATGTGCCACTTCAGCACCTCTGACCCAAAAAATTCTGGAATTTGCAGATTGACCAGGCACAATCAAACAAAGTTTAGGTTCGAATTCATTCCCAAACTGTAGTGACATTTGGGGAGACGCTTTCGCCAAAGTCTATGATACACTTCAGCGATATACGGTTCAAGATTTAGCTTTGGCTCTGGCTTAAATCATATCAATATAGCTTATTTCTCGGCAACTAATGTCATTCCATTTAGCTCTCAAAGAAAAGCAGCCAAACGACTGAGTACTACACAGGCTGAGTCAAAAAACAGCCGAATTTGTTTGAACTAAAGGCTGTTAAGGTGCGTCAAAATTTCACGAAGTGAGTAAAGTCAAATTTTGTGTCAGAGCTAATAGTTAACCAACACAAAAACAATAATCGAATGTGCCGGGTCAGCTAGATTTGATTAGCTAAGTTGCAGAGTTAACTACCTTGTGTTTCATAAATAGGCCTAATTTGTAAAGACGTAAAGACTGCCAGCGGACACCTTACAACAGTCTCGTAGCGACTGATGGAAATACATGGACTTAGGTGGAATTTTGTGGAATATTTGAAGGAGTGGTTATCAAATGGTGCAATCCAAGTTTACCTCAATGGAAAATATGCTCAACAGATGTCAACAAGTTAAGCCAATTATATCTTCTGTATTATATTTATAATTGCTTGGTGAATGACAACATTTATTTAACGCTGTGCGCAGGTTGATCGGAGAGGAATGTTGATGTACTCTCTGCACAAATCGACCACAAGCACGAAAATTTAGATGATCTGAAATAGAACAATCGATCTACTCTGATCATTGTTCATTCCGGCTTCAACCAGGAGCCGCACTATTATCGCTCTAGGGGAGACCCTGGACTTCCCACCTTGGGCAATTTACCGCGATTGTCAAGGGGTGGCCGCCTGCGAGGTGGAGCTACCACAGGACCTCCATTACGGTGAAAGTAATGGACGTACTGATAGCCTTGTAGAACACCTCGGATAATTGCGACTGCAGTTGTTCAGTGTCAGCGTCCCCCACCCCAACAAACTTCTAAAATTGCTGACACTACCCCTAACCGGCGAACCGACTGGGGTGAGGTGGCTGTAAAAAACTATCTTGTGGCAGCCGAGTGGAAACAAACAGAAATCTTAAGTAAACGTTGTTTGGTTTTCATTTAATTTAGTCTTCTGTTTAGATTGAAGATCCCAAAGAAGTTAGGTACATACATACTTCCAGAGAAGTAAAAGTGGCTATAAAGATGAATGTTGCCCACCTGCAAGCGCTGTCCAAGTACTGATTGGACTTTGCGTACACATTATCCCAGTCCACTTGAGCATAACTTGGATCCGTTCCCAGCTCTCCGAAGGCAGAAGTTGCACAACTGTTGATTTTTCGTTGGACCTCATCAGGACATTGGGGTTGTCCGAAAACTGTAGACAACAGGCCTGAAAAATACTGGAAAAACTGTCTTCATTTATTGTGAAGTTGGTTCCTTAGTTAACAACTTAACATTATTCCTAAAATGTTGCTGTATGTATTTTGTTCATAATCAGGATGTCTACAGACAGACAATGACTGTAACCAATCCTTTTCTTCTTGCAGTAAAGTAGACGTCAATTTATTGAAAAACATCGAATGCGTTCAACAAGTTGAAGAGGTTAATGCAATGCAATGACTGGTGGTATGTATGTCACTTTGACATCAGGAGAAATCAGGAGTATTTTCAAATACTTAATGATCAGATTCTCCTTTAGAAATATCTACCTACCTAAAAATATTATTTTCATAATCTAAATTTCAGTAAAGGGAAAACGCCTAGAAGAACTAAATACAACTTATGTTCAGTTCAGATCCTATTTTATTCAGGATTCGCACCAAAATTGCCACAATAAGGCTCAGCATCAGTTTCTTTTACTTTAAATTACTTTTAACTTAATTTTTATCTCGCCTAAAGGCGAGATAGCTGTTTTCGTTTCTGGAACAAATCTAACTCAGTATCTCCCACGTGAAAATTACACCCTATACTCAACATTGGTCTCACTTGCTGCTCAAGTTTTTGTGCAGTAGGGTCCTGGTAATAAATTCTCATGTCTGAGCGAAAATTTACAGGCGTTAATTTTTAAAATATAAATTCAATGCTTGTTTCAAATTCTATTAAATTCATAATAAAAGAGAAGCCCCAGTTTGCTGATTAATTAATTAATATAAATATCCTTCTCACAAGTCCCCCTTTGGTTGCATTAAATTTCGGAATTTCGTTCATGAAATAATATGCAAATTAGTCTCTGTACTTCGGCGTCAGTTAAGCAGTTTGCGGAGTACGAGTGAACTAGCATAGAATCGGAATCACAGAGAGAATTTGATATATATATATATATATATATATATATATATATATATATATATATATATATATATATATATATATATATATATATATATATATATGCATATAAATAATAGGATTATTGTTAGAAACAAACACATGTGCCAGGTTAGGTAATACCAGGAGTAAGCTGGCATACTGTATGTATTATAAGCATGACACATCCTATGCACGCTAACGGCTGACCCCCTCCTAGAGATGAGGATTTTGGCTCGCGAGACGAGCCGAGCCGAGCCGGCAACAATGTCTCCCGAGCCGGCAACAATGTCTCCCGAGCCGAGCCGAGCCAAGCCGGAGAATTGAAACTCCGAGCCGAGCCGAGCCGAGCCGAGCCGACAAAAACTAAAAATCGAAATTCAACCAAATTTCCTTGTCATATTTCAGAACTTCTTCAAACAAATGACCATCAGTGAAGACTGTTTTTAGTTTTCAATTTTGCATCCCAAATTTAAATTTTCTTTAGCTTTTTTAATACCTTCCAAGCCAATTTCAAGCTTGGCGAGCAGAGACGAGCCGAGCCGACCCACTTTCAAAATCTTCTCGAGCCGAGCCGAGCCGAGCCGAGCAGGATATGACCGCGAGCCGAGCCGAGCCGACCCAACCGCATTTTCTCGCGAGCCGAGCCGAGCCGAGCCGGAAAAGTCCGGCTCGTCCTCATCCGCAAATTAGACCCTTCACTTTTAAGAAATTTGGCCGCTATGCATGTGTTCTAAAACTCGAAACAGACACAAAACTCGCGCACGTAGTGCTTGTGTTTTCGAGCTTTAGCACCCAAGCATAGAGCGAGTGAGCGTACCCCCGTTTTCGACTGGGTACCAATTCGCGGGGTCAGCCGTTAGGTACAGAAGAGTACGCCAGCTGCCATACTCTTATGTATTATGTACTCTTGGTAATAGGGAAAAATTACAAATGAAAAGTCAACTGTATTTGCTCAATACTGGAAGAATGGTACTTTCAATAAATATCTTTAAAAAAGAAACCAACCGGGAGTAATGCTTCAAGCAAGCATCAAAATATTAAAGGAACTGATGTGTGAATTTGAACTAATGTGTGCGCATGTAGCATGATTTCTGGCCCTGCGTCGAGATATACTGCTCCTTTTAGGAGCCAACTTGTTGCACTGAGAAAGCAGCCTGCGTGAAATTTACTATACTTGAAATGCCACCTTTCACGATAATTTAAATGTGAAAAAATTGCCAAGAAATCCAAAAATTAGTTGTAAGAAGTGTTAGAAATGTGTAAAAAGTCTTGTGCCAAAAAGTGTAAAAACACATGTTAAAGCGTTCGAAATCTTGTAACTGGCGCTGGTCTAAACTTTTAAATTTCTTGCAATATTGTCGGTAATGTTATTGATGCAGTGTGAACGGATGTGCTGGGAATATTGTCATTTGCCCAAAATTTTCTGGCAGGAAGATGCCTGATTGAAAAGGGCTTTAATAACTGTAAAAATTTGCTAACATTTTTACTTTTTGCAATTTATAACCATATGTCTAAATGAGACCTAGAAGATTAAACTTAATTCCAACTCGTAGCCTGCGTAGCTGAGTGGTTTCTTACTCACAACAAGTGGCAGATCATTGCCACGTCCAGAGTTAATTATTTTAACCATGACTGAGTTAATGTTAACTCCATGCGACAAAGTTTAAAACGTAACTATTTCAATTTCATCTAATGGGATGACACCCAATTCGTCAATAACTGGTATCCAATATCAAAATTATAATGTATCATATCAATTGACTGATCAATAACTAATGTAGATTGTTAATAGAAAGTATCCATTTTTCAAATAATGGAGGCAAAAGAATAATGGCCAAATAAAGCTACACATACCCAAGTGCACAGAAAGCAAGGTAAACAATAACATAGCTTAAACCCTTGAGTATGCCAAAACAGAAGCAGCGATTTTTGAATATTTTTGAAATGAACTCTCACACAGTTTTCGCCAGATGAGCAGAATGTTTGCGAAGAATGGTGGTTTTGAAACGAAACACTGGATAAGCTGAGAACTTTGTTCTGGTTTCGAAAAACAAAGAAAGCATTTTTTATGAAGGCTTCAGCAGAAAGCTTACGTGAAATGTTAGCAGTACGTTAACAAAGCAATTCTAATCTGTTTACATTCGAAAGTTTAAAATACCCTGTTTTGTAGGGGATCTCCCAACGACTCCATATGACAGCTTTCTTACAGTTCGAAAAAGCTATGTTGAAATTTTAATTTCCTAACTATACAAACCCTTAAATTTATCATACATACATTTCATAATCTATCGATCATACCAAACATGTAAACCTGTACCTATGTAGATTTGATTTTGTAAGTTAGTGTTATTTGCAATCAATGGTTTGCAGACTTCTTTCACTGATTCACTCCATAACGAAATAAGGTGTCGTGGAAAAGTTTAGGTATCTCATTTTGGTTGGAAGCTTTAGCACAAAAGGAAATTCCTGGCAACGATTTGCTATCCAACTAGGGTATATAAGAATAGCCTTTATCTCGATTACCCCCTTCCACCACTCAAAATCCTTAAAACCTGGCTAAATGAGCTAAGATTTCGTATGGGTATGTTTTTGACTACGCTGAGTTCAAATATTGCAAAATTTTGCTATTTCGCGAAATTAGAGTTTTTTCATTTCTGAGGGGGAACCAAGGGAAACCGACAACTGTTTTGTCTTCGATTTTGCTTAAAAGATGTACAATAGGGGTTTTCGAGGTAGTAGAATATGAATCTAAGGTCCTTTTATCGATTCAGCTTTTTATCAGCTCAGTATAAGCTAAAAGTTAAGCTTCAGATGTAAGCTTATGCTGTGCTAACGAAAAGCTGAATCGAAAAAGAAAGCTTTAGATTCGTGTTCTAAGATCCCGAAAACTCCTATATACATTTGCAGCAAAATCGAAGACAAAAAATTGTTCGGTATCCCTTGGTCCCCCCTTAGAAATCAAAAAATATCGAATTTCGCAAAATCGAAAAATTTTGCGATATTTGAACTCAGCAAAGTTGAAAACGTACCCGTGTCAAATTTTAGCTCGTTTGGCCAAATTTTAGGGATTTTGAGTGGTGGGAGAGATAAGATAAGATAATCGAGATAAGACCCTAAAAACTTTACTGTGTAACTTCCGATAGATAGTACGGTCTGTTGTCAAAAGAGGCAGTGTTGTAATTGGCTTTAAGGGTGTGCACATAAATTTGCAAAACCAATGCTAATTTTTATTTTAATTCAGATGTTGGCCAATTTTGATTTAGGGCTTAGAGTTCCCCTTATCCGTAACAGGTAGTTTGTTCAAGCCACACCAGCCATTGTATGCAAAAGACCTGGAAACCAATTTACTGCATACGTTGAGTAAAACAGCACTTATATTAATTTTTCATGAACTCTGGCAAGAACGTCGAATTCCTTTGTCTCAAAATAACAATAGCGTGTGTCCAGAAACACATTCGTGCAGGTTTTGCCGGGAATTATTCAGTGTTTATCACATGACTTTTTCTACGACATATTACCTACCTGTAATGAAGTCAATTATATAGTTCTGTGTACATCTGCTACATAACATAGAACTGTTGGAACCAGCGGTGAAAACGGGTCATTTGGACTGGGCCCGGTGACCCAGTGACACGGTTGAGGTCTGACCCAGTGACCGGGTGGCCCGGTTTTCCAGAAAATCGAAAATATCTGAAAAATTAGAGTTTTCTTAAAAACAGTAATTTGCATTAATCAACATGGACCCTTCAGAATTACATGTCCTTCTGAAAGAGTTAGCTGCGAGGGAGATGAACTCTTATCTTTTCTAATCAAGCAATGTTATTTTGTAATTTTAGGGATTTTGCCTATTTCAATACCTATTTCATAATTGCATCTACAATATTCAATCTACAAGCAACATGCTATCCTTTGCTGTCACCATTGGTCTAGTTTCAGGTAGTATTGTAATTTACACAGTGCTGGCATTTTACAAGGTTATTCGTACACAGTGTAGGTGCTATGGCTCTTTACCGGCAGTGTTCGGACCGCCCAGTCATGGCGTTTGTCATAATTAATAATGGTGCACAACTTTCATTTCTTTAATTAGTGTGTGTTTGGGCAAGGAGGTGTTGTTAATATTTCAGCCAGAACAGGGGTTGACTCCCACGAAGGGGAGTTACCTCTTAGGGACAAAATTTGGACCTAAACTGGCAAAGTTAAAAAAAGGTACTTCTTGAAAATTAATTGAAACAATCTTCTTAATTGAACACGTTATCTGTAGCTTTAGCAAGACGCAGCCAAAATTTTGTTGTAATTTATGAGAAAACATGGTTACACCTCGTCATGCCAGTTCTTAGAGGGGAGGGCATAGCTAAAACTGACATCACTTTAACAGACCAATAAACAAAGAAATAGTGAAGTAATACATCGACGTACTGAATACGGCTTGTATACTAAATTTCTGTGTTAATTTATGGCTTCTCCTTTCGCCGTGTGCTTAAACTCGTCCTCAGCTATAGCTTAGTTTTGTACGGTAGGCCTGCTTCCTTGTGGTGAAACATTTGCACTGTATGATGACGGTTACTACTACGGATTTCCGGCAAGCGATCAAGACTGCAATTCTTTCTGTGACTTTTATCAGTTGGCATGTGTTCCAGATCCCTGCAATAATTCCAGTTTATTGGTTGATATTGTTGTGAAAGAGGCTTTAAGTGCCGGTTACGACTGTTCTTCTCCACAAGTGCTTGAACCTGATGAATTTCTTGCCGGTATTAATGTTGATTCTAACCTATTCTATTCCTGCTGGGCCTCTGACTGTTCAGATTTTGAAGCAACCCACTCGTGTACTAGAAATTACAACAATCAAATACAATTGTGCAGGTGTGAAAGTAGGTAAACGCTTATTTATACTTTATTTATTTAGTTTTCGGAATTTACTACAGATTTTTGTTCTGCCTGGAGGCAGAACTATGTACACGGAAAATAGATATGCTTAGCGTTATAAACTGCCTTCCGAACTCTGACTTTACCTATCTTCATCATTTGTAATGAAGTTGCTTTGATCTGAATTAAAATTTGCTTTTCCCTTGTTCCTTGTTCAACCTAGTCGGTTAGGGCTCGGTAGCAACTCGATCCTTTACACGGAGGGTCGGCGCGTCTGCTGAGATCAGCAAACTTAGACACAGGATTCCCAAAAGGTGGTTTGTCCAAAATCGGGTATCCTTGTAGCCAACCTGGGTGGGGTCTTGGCTGTGAGTTCGTTTAGCAAGGGGGGAGTGATTTCGCTGGGTACCAATAGAGACAAGCGGGGTCGATGCTTGTCTTTCTTTGAGGCTTAACGGTATCAGTTCACAACAGTGAGTTCCGATACGTATCTTGATAAACTGATCAAGATATCGGGCTAAATGGCTCTTCTTGGCTCCTTTCATGATCAGGGATCGGGACTTCTAACTCGAGATCCTTCACTTACTTGTACAGGGAGAAGGTTGATCCTGATCCAGTAGCTTTATCCAATAGCTGTGCCCTAGATTAAACGCTTTCTGAGGCACACTTCAATTTATTAAGAATTAATATAATTCTCAACAGTTACAATGATTATATAATAAAATAGTAATAATAAACCGTGCTAAAGATAATATCAACAATAGGGTGAGACAGTCTACTGAATATACGTTTAGAGATACAAAATACAGGTTACAGGGTTGCCAGAGTTGCCAGTTGTGAGATAATTTGTTGATTACTTTTAGTTGAGGGACAAGACATTAGATTATGACTCTTTGTTGTTACTTCTTCTTTTCTCTTTCTGTACTCTTCTTCTCAACTATGGTATCCTACTGCTAAACTCTGTGCTTTCCCTATATGCTTGTGTACTTGTGGTCTATCTCTTTATCAGTCCTTTAGAACAAGGACAACACTAATAATAGTTATCAATGATAATAATAATTATTAATTAAAGTTAACAGGTACACACAGATTCCGGTCCTTGGGTGAGCCCAAGAATGCTGTTCCAATCTCCTGTAGCGGAGCACACAGCGCACTGTTCCCAGATGCTATTCGGAAAACCTGAGGGGTCTAACACAGGGATCGGTCTGGTTGGGGGATGCCTGGTACGGTTATATAAACTTTAACAATTAATTAATATAAATTATTAATTTATCTTCTTTCTAGTCTTCCTTGCTTCGTTCCAAATTACAGAATAATTAGGCCAAAACAGTGGGGATAACAATCCCCTCCGAAAGAATGACGAAAAGCAGAGTAAAACTCATCTTTTAGGATCGAAAGTATAACGTTCAATTTAGAATAATCAAAATCAAATGTCAAATTCTCTTCTTTAGGTTTTAGGTCCCACGCTAGATTCTGGTGCTGTATCCGCAATTGTTCCTGCCTTAACCGTTGCAAAACCGTCTGATCTGACTCTCAAAGTACCTTAAATGACTATGTCTGATCCAAAACCAAAATCACTGAGCACGTCCTTCTCCGGACTGACTACCGAATAATTATCTGACCAAATTAACAGCACTGAGGCTCCAAATACTAGACAATCTGAGCGGGATTCCGCAGGATAGATGCTCACTTCCGCACCTGAATCAAATGAGTTAAAACTCATTAGTTACATAATTATGGTGCGGGAATCGAACCCAGCAACCATTACTCACTTTCTGGCTTTCTGAAATTAGAGCTGAACTTGCGAAACTCAAATTAGTCATAACAACCGAGTTTTTTGTTACATTCGATACAGAATTGAAAGATTCGAGCTCTTCATTAATGTTCTGGAGATATTTTAACAAAAATGCTGTTTTTGAGCAATTTCCTGCAATTCCATGCAGGAAATTGCCATAAGGCTGAGATTTCACTTCGTACATGCCATTTTTGCACTGTTCCAGGTTGGAACACCAGTATGAAATTAGATCCGTAATTTGTAACGGCTTGACACTAACTAGATAATTTGTGGTTGCTCTTATACTCGTATAATACAATCACGTAATTTTCGTAACAACATCAAAACATTTGGGGCCTTTTTCTGGCCCCAGAGTTCAGGGCAGTAACAACTCCCTGTTAACAAAATATTACATGACTTGAAACCAAAATAGTAAAAGGTAAAAAGGTTGGTTTGATTAGAAAATGGTTCGTTTTACCCTATCCATATTTCTTACGTAATTAGTTATTATTTTCTCTATTTCTGGTATATCATTAATTATTACATGATACCATACAAGATTACTGATTTTCGCTGTCTATTATTGCCATTTGCGAGTAGTTGACGTAGTTTGGATTAATACTGAATGTAAAAACTCGTACGGTTGATTTTTCAACCGTACTAACTATTATATAACCTGGGATTGTTAATTCTGTCTTTAAACATGGTGCAAACGTGAAACAGCACCTAATTGCGATTGTAGTCATTATTACAGGCTAAACACGAACTGAACTTGATTGAACAGACTAGAAATGGCAATAATAACCTTTACTTGTTTCAGAAATAAAACAACAGTACATCTAGCTAAAACTACAATAATACTAATCTTACGTAACATCACTACACTCCTTTCAAATGGTAGGTCCGTAACTGTAGTCATTATTTGGAACTAGCTACGAACAGGACCCAACTTAGGTGGCTGGTAATAATAATGAGGGCGTTAGTATGATTTGGAAATAGAGTGATTAGTGTGAAATATGTTGATTAATGCAAACCCGACGGTTTATGGGATCCCTTTTATGCGATTCGTCCGCACTCTCAATACAGAGTAACTTACGCGGACGAATCGAGGGTATCTCAATATAAACTACCAAGGACATAATACGATGTCCCCGTGACCCTAGATCCTGACGTCCGTACCTCATTTGTATATTTCCTATTGTACACCAAAACCTAAATTGCTTACGTAATTCTGCACACAAACTTTCAGACATGCAAACAAACTTGGTTGTCATAAACTACATTTCCTTCCATTATTTTCCAGCTTACTAACTAAATCCTGGTGTAATTTTGATGCTTCTCGCATACCACGCGTACAGACAGTCATTATACACTCAGACGCTCATATTCTCGATAATTTCAATTAATTGTGTTATACAAACTGTAACATTCGCACATGTCTTAAACAAATTAATACTACGTACTCTTATTTCTTAGCTAAACAATTTTCTGACAGCAATTACACAAACATTTGGACTACTGATTAATGAACATTCATACCGCACTTATACACCATTTAGACTAGAATACACTCATGTCAAATCCAAGATATGTTTTTTCACACAAACCACAAACATACCTTTGTCCTGCTTAATATCTGAGTTCTCGTTCACTCGACGGTGCTCGCAACCTTCGCCGAACAGAAGGAGTTTCCGCGAGTCACGACACACATATAGTCACACAAGTTTACATGACAGGGTTATTCGTACGTTCAAACACGCACACACACACGCAGTCTTACCTAACGGTTACTTAACTATTTCTAATTGCAAACATGATTACAACTACAAATACGACAAATCCTAATACTAGCTACAATTAATGTTATTAATTTCTTGGCTGCTATTTAGATGTATCCTAATAATATCAACTACTAATTTTTTGGAACTTTGTGGAAACTTTGGTGCGAGTTTTAATGTTTTAAAACTCGACTTTTAGCGCAGAAGTTTGAGAAGTTTACAGTATTTTGGAAAAGTGTTTTGAGAACTTTATGAAAGCCATGTGAGTAATGATTGCCAAGCAATCATTACTACAAAAACTACTATAACACATTATTAATATTAATATATAGACGAATGGGCAGGGAAGCCGGTCATTCCCTTTTAAAACTTCTTAATACTTAATTCAGATAAAACAACTCATGGCTTTTAGGCTTTGAGTCAAACATCCTAGACTTTTTGAAGATCTATGATTTTGGAACCGACCTAAAGCTGAAATAAACGACATGATACAGAACAGTAAAAATCTTTGGGTTAACTGCGCCTTGATTAACAATATGGCCGGCAACTCCTAGTTGCCGGCTGTGGGGAAATGATTTTCAGAATTAGCTCAACATCTTTTAGGGTCGTATTTTTGAAAACCTACTAACTTAATCCTAAAGGGTGGGGTCCCCGCTCAATTCTTCCCAAGAAACTACAAAACGTAACACTCTTTGCTGACCTCTAAGGCCCTAATAAAAATGTGATTCTTGAGCTGTGGCTTGACCAAAATTAAATAAAAACATGAAATGAAAATAAGAAGGTAAGACAAATCTCAAGACCCCCATCGCACAGGAGGAGTTTACATGAGTTGCCTTCTAAAGGGAAATCATAAAATTAAAGATAAAATAATAAATAAGGGACAAAACTCAAGACCTCCATCGAACAGGAATGGTTTACATGAGCTGTCCCGATACAGAAAATAATAAAATAAAACTGTAAGAATAAACTAAAGTTGGCCTTGGGCCCACTCATGCTAGAAAACTAAAAATAGGCCAGAAGGCCTCATGATGAAAGTGGAGAAAAATTCTGCCCGTAGGCCCAAAAAATAGCACATAAAACTTGGCCCGAAAGCCCATATAATATAGAAAAATTTGGCCGAAAGGCCCAAAAGATACATGTACAAAAATTGGCCCGAAGGCCTACAATAATAAAAAAATATGGCCCGAAAGGTGGCCTTAAAAACCCTAGGTTTTTATCCTCGTTTCTTTTCATGGCCAGGTATAATACACCTATTTGGCCCTCAGTTGAGTGTGTTCGCTGTTGATCTCAATGTTCTTTTCTAGCCCAAAGGCTAGAAAAGTCCCTAATCTTTTTCCTAACCTGGGAGGGTGTGCTTATTCTCCGTGCCAAAACTCTGGCACACAGCGGAGACACACCAGATGGAGGGGGGGAAAAGCAACCTCCTAAGGTTGCTGCTCAAGCGAACACTGAGCTTTGGAAAAATTTTGGGACCGAGCTGACAGCTATCTGACAGCTCGGTGACAGGTCATTAGCGCGGTTTCTTCTTTGTTTTTAGGGCAAAGCTTCTAGAAAGTTCTAGAACTTTCTAGAAGCTCGCCATCTTCAGCATTGGCAGACTAGGGGCTTGCCAGCGGGCCAGTCCGCTGAGCTTGAAATTAATGGGATTTAGAAATTATTGCCCCTACAGCTGACCTATTTTTGATGAATTTTGGGTGCTGAAATCTGGCCGAATTTTGCGAAATTTTGGTTAACACGTAAACATAACCAAAGGGGCCAGTTTCAGCTTGAATTTTCGACCTTTCCCAATTTCTTCGAAATTGGGCTTAAAATTCATCATATTTTACACTATATTCGGAAAAATTATTAATAAGTTGGGATTTTTTACCCAATTCGAATGTCCATTTCAAAGTTTCATCATTTTAACAGGTCCTTGTTTACTGGACCCCTACTCTGAGTTTTGGAGTAAACTTTTGCCAGTAAACAAGGGACGCTGTTTGCTGGCCTTAGCAACAATTGCTCCTTGTTGCTGGCTTTCTATGTCCTCACATGACTGAGGCTAGGGGAGCAATTGTAACAAGGAATATGCATAAAAAATACTACTTAATTTTCTGTGGAACAAGAGTTACATTTTCATAATCTACGTACATTATTTAGTGTACCTAGCTAAATTTTATGATAATCAAACAATTTGGGAGGGGGGTAAGCACCTCCGAACCTATAATTCTAATAAAAAGTGTATACTAACTCTGAGGAAAGGCGAGTTTCGATGCTGGCCTTTGGCCAGCCTAAAGGACACTTGAGGACACGGAGTAGTGTAAAACATGAATGAGGGTGTTAGGACACCTGCTACCTATGTAGCAATTAGGGGCCAATTAAGGGCCAATTTGATATTTAACACAAAGGTTTTGAGGAGGCCAACTTTAAGACACTCCTTTTGAAGAAGCAAGATTACGAAGGTAGAAGTAATCTTACTAAAACATTTTAGCTTGTACCTTACTTATTTTTTACAGTTAGAAAGTGGGAATTGGATTTTCAGAATCAGGAGAAACTCGCCTTTCAGATGAACCTAAGTTATGTTTTCAAATAAAATTAACAAAATTAACTAATTATTAGTTAAATTAACACTAATTGACCTATATGACATTATACAAGTACCTACTTAGCTAATTATCACTTGAATTTGAACCATCTTCTAACAATTTGCTATTTTTCAATGACTTTCAGTACTACACTCTTCATTGGCACTTAAATTCCAAACTTTGAGAACATAAACAACTTTTTTATTTCTCTAATAAAAGCTGGGGAGCATTCCTACAATTGGATATTAGGCATTTCCGACCGGGAAATAGGGGAATTGAGAGTCCTATCTTGGACTTGATAAGGGTAACTACCCTTTTTGACTGGAATTCCTAATTCAGTGTTAGTAAGGAAATTAGTACAATTAATGGTTGTTTAAACTTTCGTTACTCGTTAACACTAATTCCCTGATTAATTCGTGTCCACCGCGTGCTTGATTTCCTTCACTACTAATCTATTTAATACATAAATCTAAAATCTTAGTCCCTAATTGAATAAATAGTAATTTGTACTTGGCAACTCTGGCAAATTAGGACAAGACATAACAAGACGCATCCAATAATTTGAACATTAATTCCACTCAGATCAATCACTACTGAATTCGGACTCTTCGTCTCCTCTTGTAACTGAAGAATTCATTTTTTCGCACAATTCCTTTTTCGCCATCTAGTTCTCAAGGTCGCTTTTCAGCTTTAATGAAACTCCTTTCATTACACATTGCTCTAGTATAGAAGCTGGTCTCATTTTTTAACCGACGGGGGCCTACTGCTTAGAGCGCAAATATGTCTTTTTCAAGCTTGTTTGTTTTTTTAATAGCTGTTCGAGGAATTGTAGGCGCTGTGGATGTGTTTGGTTATAATTTTTTAATTCTGTTTCAGTGTGAAATTCACTAAGACCCCCCGCAGAATTTCTGAAGTTGCTTGTGTTATGTCTTCACTGCCCCCTCCTAGAAAAATTCTAACATGAAAACACAGTTACCAGTCAGTTCACAGCTAGCTGCCGCTCCGACATGTTGCGACTGCTGAGTGCCAGCTTAATGCTGCAGGTTCTTCTAATTTTAAGAAATCGCAGCTTATAAGAAAATATTTAAGAGTTTGGTAAACTTTTTGGATAAATTTTGTTTTGTGACAGATGATAATCAATGCAACTACAGAAGGGGCGGATGATATGTGAGTAATATTGCATTAAATACCCGTTATATTTCCAAGAGAATATATATTCTTGTGTTTCGAATGCCTGCTGAGTGTTGGGAAGGTCGTCACTTGCCCCCACGAAACTTGCCTCTACGACAGTTGCCCCCACGTCACTTGCCCCCACGTCACTTGCACCCACGTCACTTGCCTCTCCGCGACACTTGCCCCCAGCGACAATTGCCCCCAAATTGAGAATTTTGTTTTGTAAAACTGTTTGTTGTTTTCGGGAGTTAGTTAGTTGATTAATTGTAAATGCAGACATTAAAGTTATGCTATAACAAAAATATAACAAAGTTAAATCGCTTTTGATCCAGAGAGTGCATAGGAAAGTCCAAAGAAATTTTAATTAAAATTGCAGATTATTCCTGCAGATTCCTCCTACTTCTAATTATTCCTCCTCTTCCTTCAGACTCACATACAGTTTGACAAAGAGTGGAATTGACAATATATAATTGACAAGACCATAACTTGCAATTTTAATAAAACTTCTCTTGACTTTCCTAAGGTAGACTATCCGAAGTTAGCCTATCCGACAGTGCACTCTTCGGATCAAAAGCAATTTATTTTTTATTGGCATGTCTGTTATCTGTTATAATACAGCTTTTATGTGTGAATTCACCATTAACCAAATACCTGCATCTGAAAACAAAAACAGTTTTACAAAACGAGATTCTTAATTTGGGGTAAACTGTGGAAATTAAAATTTCTTAGGACTTTCCTATGCACTCTCTGATCAAAAGCTATTTAACTTTGTTCTTATTTTTGTTATGACACAACTTTAATGTCTGCATTCACAATTAATCAAATAACTAACACCCGAAAAGAACAAATAGTTTTACAAAACAAAATTCTCAATTTGGGGGCAACTGTCGCTAGGGGCAAGTGTCGCGGAGAGGCAAGTGACGTGGGGGCAACTGTCGTGGGGGCAAATGTCGCGGAGAGGCAAGTGACGTGGGGACAAGTGACCTGGGGGCAAATGTCGTGGGGGCAAGTTTGGGTGGGCAAATGTCGTAGATCCAGACCACAGCTTTAAAGATCCTTGTTCCTTAATGTGACCAATACATACATAGGAAGCTGCAGAAGTGGAAAGCTTTATGTAAATCCAAAACTTTTGTTTTTGTGAAAAAACGTGATTGTAACAAGAGTACATAATGATGAGAGTATGGCCACTAGGAAAGGTCTATGTTATCAGAGCAAAAACTGTGCTCTGTTGGCTAATGGCCCACCCCACCCCCAGCAAACTAGATCCATCACTTCAAAGAATTTCGTGCGCTATGTTTGTGTTCTAAAGCTCGAAGCAGGCACAAAATTCGCTAACACTGGCTGCGTTTTCGAGCTTATGCACATAAACATACAGCAAGTGAGCGTACCCCCGTTTCGACTAGATACTGATTTGCGGGGAGATCACTAGGGTCTGATTTGCGGGGGGAAGGCCGTTAGCGTACAGAGCATAGTTTTTGCTCTGATAACATAGAGTGTGCCTACTGGCACACTCTTATATTATGTACTCTTGGCTGTAATATATAACCAGTTAATAAATAACGATGCCAGGCTAACAGCACGTTTAGCGACATCTTGCTCAGTAGCAGAAATATACCCCTTTTAGGGGTCATCTTGTTGTTCTGCCTGGAGGCAGAACTACTTACACAGAAAATATGTAGCTGTGTTTTGCACAAGGGATGTGTCTCTGATCATAATCCTCCTATCTTCAGCATTGGCCTAGTATGCTGCTGTACTCATTTTTTAACCGAAGGGGGCCTGTTGTTTGCGTTGTTTGCACTTTGTATTTATTTAATTTGATTAATTATTAATGTTAATTACCAATTTTAATTATCTCTTGAGTTTGTGCTGGCATTTTCAGCTAGAGCTTTGCATTAGCTTTATTTTCCTTCCCCCCACCAAAAACTGATTTCCAATTTTCAGTTTTGTTCTTTTCATTGACACCCCCCCCCCCACTAAATCTTTAATTCACTGCAGTTTTCAAGAAAACCAGTATATATGCAAATTAGTTCTACACCGTCTGAAAACAGTTCCTTATTAGCAGCCAGACCGATGTGCTGCATCTTTTAATGTTCTCAAGGGTTTTGCGCTCTGGACAAAAACATTGTCTAACTTCTGCTCTTTTCTTTTTCAGGTTTTCAGTTTTCAAGTATTCCCGAAATGAGATATAAATGCCTTATTTATACTCAAGTTTTCAGTTCTCAAGTATTCCCGAATTGAGATATAAATGCCTTATTTATACTATTTAACGATGTTCATAGAGGGCACTTTTATTCAGGCAACCAACTTAAGGGGTGGTCCATCAGGAAAAATTTATAGGCGACGGATTTCGCTCGTTTTCACACATAAGTTAGCCACATATGTCGTGCATATCAAGTTTAAATTTTGAGTTGTTTTGTTCCGTTCTCCGTAAGTTACGAGCCATCAACTGTGTGCAATTTGAAAATGAGCGAGCACAAGGGTGCTGCAGCCAGCTGAGGCAAATTTTCGCAAATCAACTCAATGTTCTTAGCTTATTTTGTTATACACCTTTAAAAACTATTAAGAAAAGCATTTTCGTACAGTTTCCAGCCGGATGGACTTGACAAGAAGCTTCTCTAAAGAATTTCTCGGAGAAACAAGGCTCCTGATGTAATGAAACATTTAACAGTGGTTAACTTAAAATAGAACCATTTCCGGCCCATAGTTCTATGAGAAGAATTCATCCCTGCAATGAGCGCTTTCGATTGATGTATAATATGCCATATTTTGAAAAATTTTAAAAATCGCTGTTTTGTGAAATTCGGGGTTTGAGGGTCCCGTTTGGCACGCTGAGAAATGCTGGACGCAGCTATCGGCATAATTCATGCTGCAAATAGATCCGAAGACATGAATACACAAGTTGGAACAAAAAAAAGGCAATTTAGGACCATACTGTTGTCGGAATTTAGCCAAGTATTCGAAAAACCGAAATTTTAAAAATTTTGCTAAAAATGCCCATTTTTGCGCCAAAAAGATCTCGAAACTGGAAAAACATACAATGAAACCATTGGTATCAGTGGAACCGCCAATTCAAGTACTACGGAACTCTGGAGTTAGAATTTTTATTTAGGCCTCTGAATTAGAGTAATTTGGAATTCTTTCCGAAGACCCCACTTTTCAGCTGCAAAAAACGTTGAATTTTGACGATTTTCCAATGTTTTGGATAAATAAAAAATTTTTTAAAAATTTTAGGGGCCTAAATTAAAATTCTACTTCCAGCGTACCGCAGTTTATGATTACAGCTACATTATAAATATAAAATTATGCAGGATTACAACTGTTTGTCGAGAGATCTTTTTGGCGCAAGAATAAAATCACCACTTTTTCTGTTTCCTATGTTTAACACATGCGGACCCCGACTTTGAGGTGAAATAACTCAACAACCGTAAGAGATACGAGTTTAATTTGAAAACTCGTTATAATATCTCACTCAAAGATCATTATATGTGAAAATGAGCGAAATCGGAGATGGTCGAAAAATTGACCAAAAATAGCCCCCCCCCCTTAAACAGGTATGAGGGGACCAATTTCAAAGTGTCTCGACAACAGTCTCAGAAAATAAATATCTTAAATATGAAAACAGAAAACTGATCTAGAACAGAGAAAAGTAGCTACGAATTTGGAGATTTCATCGGATTTTTAAAAAAACCAGATCCGATGTG
>JASAND010009585.1:0-13997 GCA_030248195.1 Trissonchulus latispiculum | reverse complement strand
GTACTTCGTTCAGTTACATTATTTTCAGCGTTGAAAAGCGAAAATTGGTTGTGGAGAAACTAGGAAACCTATGCTCAAGCTGCGGGAGGGAGTGGGAGGGAAAATCTCAATCCGGGATTGGGGGCTCTAATGCCCCTACTATATTTGCTATCAGCTTTTCATTAGCTCAGGATAAGCTTACGTTTTAAGTTTAAAACTTTAGCTTATATTAAGCTAACAAAAACTGAGTCAAAAAACTGATTTCAGATTCGTGATCAGCCCCCCAGAAAACCCCTGTAAGCAAGTTTTCAGAAAAATTTTTTCAAAGAATTTTTCGGTTCCCCTTGGTCCCCCTTACCAAACTAAAACTTTAAAATTTTTAAAATTTTTGCATTTTTGAAATCAGCAGTTCCGAAAACCTACCTACACCAAATTTCACCTCAATCAGTCAAATTGTACTTCTTCGGTACTTCTTCAGAGCTGTGGGGGGATAATGGGAAAGACTCAAAACTTAATATTACTTAACATTAACTTGGTGTGATATCTGTTATCAATTAATAATAAAATTTAGTTTAAATAACAACATGTAATTGTCGCAAATTTCTAAATTGCGTAACAATACAACTGTTGGGTTGTCCCCCTAATAATTAATTGATTTTGTAGCATTAATATTTAATTATAGGTTTCACGCATGGGCAATGCCTGCACAACTCCTGCACATGTGCAGGCTAGAAAAATTTACCCCAGCGCAGTGCGCAGCAAAAATTTTACCCCCGCGCAGTAAAATTTACACCCCGCGCAAGAAAACGCGTCAAGATTTTATCCGTGCAACAAAATTTTAACCCGCGCGCAGCAAAGCGCATAAAATTTTATCCCGCGCTGCAAAATTTTACCCCCGCGCAACAAACGCATTAGAAGTTTATTCCGTACAACGAAATTCCTAACTCGAGCAGCAAATTTTACCCAGGCTCAATGCGCTTTTTACCCCCGCGCAACAAAATTTTTACCCGCGCGCAGCAAAGCGCATAAAAATTTTATCCCGCTCAGTAAAATTTTAACCCCGCCCAACAAAATGTTTACCCGCGCGCAACAAAGCGCATTAGGAGTTTATCCCGTGCAACGAAATTTCTAACTCGAGCAGCGAATTTTACCCCGCTCAGTAAAATTTTTACCCCCGCGCAACAAAGTGCAAAAAAATTTTTATCGCGCGCAGCAAGCATTTACCACCTCGCAACAAAAGAGCATTAGAAATTTATCCCGTGCAACGAAATTTTTTAACTCGGGCAGCAAATTCGCTCAGTACAATGCTTACCCCCGCGCAACAAAGCGCATCAAGATTTTGTCCCTCGGAACAAAATGTTTATCGCGCGCAGCAAGCTTTTTACCACCGCGCAACAAAAGCGCATTCGAAGTTTATCCAGTGCAATGACATTTCTAACTAGAGCAGCAAATTCGCTCAGTACATTTTTTACTCCCGCCCAACAAAGCGCATCAAAATTTTGTCCCGCGCAACAAAATGTTCATCGCCGTATAACAATTTTTTACTCAAAAGTTTTTTACTTTAAAGTGCATTAAAATGTTTTCCGGCACAAACAAATTTTTACCCTGCGCAACAGAATTTTCACACTCGCGCAACAAAGTGCATTAATGTTTTAAGCCGCGCATCCAAATTTTCACCCCAAGCATAACAATTCTATCCTGTGCAACAAAATCATTTAAAAACTTCTTGGTCGGCTTCGCCCTCGGCGTGTTTTCCATTACATTTATTTAAAACGTTGACGCGTAGACCATTGCCTTCTTTTAGAAAATTTCGCACCATCGGCCCGTTTTTGTTTATTTTTCCTTATAAATTTTCGCGCCTCCGACGCGTTTTCTATTACATCATTCCAAAAGTTTTGGACCTGTGGTGTGTTTTCTTTTTCATTTCCTTTGAAACTTTTCGAGCCATCGGTGCGGCGCATTTTGTTTTTTATACATTTCATTCAAAAAAATTTGCGCCTTCGGCGCATTCTCCTGTAGCTTAAAAGTTGAGTTGAGTTCGCAGTAGAACGCTTAGAGATACCTAGTCAAAAAATACAAAATCGGCAATTGGCATCAGGGTTGGGCGAAACCGAGACTTTACCGAGACCGAGACTGGCCAAGCCTCGGCATTTGGGCGAGACCGAGACCAACAATTTCAGGCTTCTTAGTTTCTTCTAGTTTTTGAGGCTTAGGGCCAGTATTAGCGACTTTATCACATAAAACCGGTTATAACTGGTTATATTGTAGAAGTGTGTTGGTAGTATGAGATGTCTCAAGCGCCACAAACTAGTTGCGTATGATCTGCCTCAAGCGCCTCCTGCGCCTCTGCGCCAGAACCGCTATTTTTATACTACTGATAAGTAATTTTTACATTATAAAAAGCCGTTGATATAACCTTCTGATATGTCTGATACAACGCTCAAGCCGGTGGGAAAATCCTTAGTGGAAGCACTCAAAGGCTCCGGCATACAATTGGAATTTTAACCAAACTGCTTAGAACGGAACGACCAATGTAGAATGGAACAATTAAGAGGGGTGTCGTAAAAAGGGCCGTAAAAATTGGTAAATAAGGCGGGTGGCGGTAAAAGGTTTGCAACGGGGGTTTGGGGGCAGAGCCCCAGTTGAAGAAATTTCTTGTTTTTGCACTAAACCTGTCTACGGAACTTTAATTCCTTTCACTTTGAAGAACCGAGAAAGTTTTTAAATTCTACACATTTGAATGCAAAACTAGCAAAATCGGATTCATTTCAGGATTTTTCTTCATAAACGCAACATATAAATATTCCGTTAAGAACTAGAAAATTCTTTGGTTTTTAGTATATAGCACGAAATTTAAAGAAGTAGGAAGGTATTTGGTTTTTCGCCCTTTTTTCTATTTTTATCCTTAATTTTTCATACCTACGAATCGCGACGGGGGCGGCCTCTACAGGATGAGCCACTGGAGGGACTAGGGGCGATAGCCTCAGAAAAAGCGAGAGCCCAAACTACGGTAAATTGTTTCAAGAAATTAATCGTGAGCAGTCTTGAAATGCCAATCAGGGTGGGGAGTCTGGGTCTCGGTCTCGCTGAAAAGCCGAGACTTGGCCAGTCTCGGTGTCGGTCTCGCTGATCGAAAAGTCTCCGTTGTGGACCGAGACCGGAAATTTTTTAAAACTATCATTTCTCAGCGAAAATTTTAAATCAATGTTATGAAAACTAACTAACGAGTTAAGGAAACCGGTTTTATGTGATAAAGTCGCTAATACTGGCCCTAAGCCTCAAAAACTAGAAGAAACTAAGAAGCCTGAAATTGTTGGTCTCGGTCTCGCCCAAATGCCGAGGCTTGGCCAGTCTCGGTCTCGGTAAAGTCTCGGTTTCGCCCAACCCTGATGCCAATTGCCGATTTTGTATTTTTTGACTAGGTATCTTTAAGCGTTCGACTGCAAACTCAACTCAACTTTTAAGCTACAGGAGCATGCGCCGAAGGCGCAAATTTTTTGAATGAAATGTATAAAAAACAAAATGCGCCGCACCGATGGCTCGAAAAGTTTCAAAGGAAATGAAAAAGAAAACACACCACAGGTCCAAAACTTTTGGAATAGTGTAATAGAAAACGCGCCGGAGACGCGAAAATTTATAAGGAAAAATAAACAAAAACGGGCCGATGTGCGAAATTTTCTAAAAGAAGGCAATGGTCTACGCGTTCAACGTTTCAAATAAATGTAATGGAAAACACGCCGAGGGCGAAGCCGACTAAGAAATTTTTAAATGATTTTATTGCACAGGATAGAATTTTTATGCGTGGGTTGAAAATTTGGATGCGCGGCTTAAAACATTAATGCACTTTGTTGCGCGAGTGTGAAAATTCTGTTGCGCAGGGTAAAAATTTGTTTGTGCCGGAAAACATTTTAATGCACTTTAAAGTAAAAAACTTTGAGTAAAAAAATTGTTGCGCGGCGATGAACATTTTGTTGCGCGGGACAAAATTTTGATGCGCTTTGTTGGGCGGGAGTAAAAAATGTACTGAGCGAATTTGCTGCTCTAGTTAGAAATGTCATTGCACTGGATAAACTTCGAATGCGCTTTTGTTGCGCGGTGGTAAAAAGCTTGCTGCGCGCGATAAACATTTTGTTCCGAGGGACAAAATCTTGATGCGCTTTGTTGCGCGGGGGTAAGCATTGTACTGAGCGAATTTGCTGCCCGAGTTAAAAAATTTCGTTGCACGGGATAAATTTCTAATGCTCTTTTGTTGCGAGGTGGTAAATGCTTGCTGCGCGCGATAAAAATTTTTTTGCACTTTGTTGCGCGGGGGTAAAAATTTTACTGAGCGGGGTAAAATTCGCTGCTCGAGTTAGAAATTTCGTTGCACGGGATAAACTCCTAATGCGCTTTGTTGCGCGCGGGTAAACATTTTGTTGGGCGGGGTTAAAAATTTTACTGAGCGGGATAAAATTTTTATGCGCTTTGCTGCGCGCGGGTAAAAATTTTGTTGCGCGGGGGTAAAAAGTTTACTGAGCCTGGGTAAAATTTGCTGCTCGAGTTAGGAATTTCGTTGTACGGAATAAACTTCTAATGCGTTTTGTTGCGCGGGGGTAAAATTTTGCAGCGCGGGATAAAATTTTATGCGCTTTGCTGCGCGCGGGTTAAAATTTTGTTGCACGGGATAAAATCTTGACGCGCTTTCTTGCGCGGGGTAAAAATTTTTACTGCGCGGGGGTAAAATTTTTGCTGCGCACTGCGCTGGGGTAAATTTTTTCTAGCCTGCACATGTGCAGGAGTTGTGCAGGCATTGCCCATGCGTGAAACCTATAATTAAATATTAATGCTACAAAATCAATTAATTATTAGGGGGACAACCCAACAGTTGTATTGTTACGCAATTTAGAAATTTGCGACAATTACATGTTGTTATTTAAACTAAATTTTATTATTAATTGATAACAGATATCACACCAAGTTAATGTTAAGTAATATTAAGTTTGAGTCTTTCCCATTATCCCCCCACAGCTCTGAAGAAGTACCGAAGAAGCATAATTTGACTGATTGAGGTGAAATTTGGTGTAGGTAGGTTTTCGGAACTGCTGATTTCAAAAATGCAAAAATTTTAAAAATTTTAAAGTTTTAGTTTGGTAAGGGGGACCAAGGGGAACCGAAAAATTCTTTGAAAAAATTTTTCTGAAAACTTGCTTACAGGGGTTTTCTGGGGGGCTGATCACGAATCTGAAATCAGTTTTTCGACTCAGCTTTTCGTTAGCTTAATATAAGCTAAAGTTTTAAACTTAAAACGTAAGCTTATCCTGAGCTAATGAAAAGCTGATAGTAATATAGTAGGGGCATTAGGAGCCCCCAATCCCGGATTGAGATTTTCCCTCCCACTCCCTCCCGCAGCTTGAGCATAGGTTTCCTAGTTTCTCCACAACCACCCTTTCGCTTTTCATTGCCACCCCTCTGAGTTCTTCCCCCGGGGCTTGGGACCCGGCGTAGGCCCATTAATGGTTTTTTGGGGTTTTTTAAATTTTCTCAATTTTTCTTGTTTTTTAAATTTTCTTAATTTTTTGCAAATTTTTTTGATATTTTAAAAATCTTATAGTTTTTTATTTTTAATATTTTATATTCTTGGTTTTTCAAAATGTTTAGGGTTAGTAGAAGTGTTAGTTGGTTTTTACCCCTTTCCTTGGGGAGCCCTTAAGAGGACTGTTGGGATAGTTACAGTTTCGCACTTAAGACACTAAATATTCAGTATAGTCTTCTGTTGAAATGATAACTGATTCTAATACCTCACCGTTAAATGTTTTGTCCACCCTAATTAGAGGTGCTATAATTTGAGAATGTGTTGCTAGAAACGTTTGGGCAGCCTGTTTTGCCTCTTCATGAGAACCATACCTGGTTGGGTCAAAGTAGAATCCGAAGCCGCCTATTGCTGTAATCAGAATACTCCAAGAATATTCCATGTCTGTTTGCTTGTTTGTGTTGCTTTTGTCTGTCGTAATGTTTTTATGTTTAACTATGCAAGCACGCCTGTCTCAATAATGCTCAAATTGCTTTCGTCACTAACAGTTTCTATCTCAGATCGACAAACGGGACAAGTGTAATGTCTCAGAAACCAAGATGCCAAGATGTTATACAAATTTTGTGAAAATGTGCTCACAACTCAGCTTCCGGGACACACGTTGACTATCAAAATCTTCTAGACAAATAGGGCAGTTCGAAGTAGGTTTTATGAAACAAAACGTTTGGTGCTCTGGCATGTCGGTCCCCATCTAAAAAATCTGCACGTCTGCCACTAAGTGTGAACAACAAAGGGGTGCCGAAAGGATTGTTCCTTCCGAGGGAAATGTGGTGGCCCAGGAAATTCAAAATAGATCAGTCCAAACCGCCCCAACAGTCTTGGGCATGGTGGGAGGAACGGCATATCTTGCCAATCCAATCCCGATCCGAAGGCCGCGACTCTGTGGTTACTGTAGACAACAGGGTCACGCCAACCGCCGGGACAGAGATGGCATTTTGATTTGCCCACTGCGACGATCACGATAACTGTGATTCTGAACAAATTTTAAGCTAAAGCTAGAGGCAATTAAGCTTTTTGTTAATTCATTTGTCAGTGTAAAGTAACCTGATACTAGCAGGGAGTTTTATGTGGTCAAGTTCTATACGGCTAAGTGACTGCAATTTGTCGAGCAATAAAATTTCCATCTGGGCCAAAACATTGAATTATAGAAGCCTGGTCCCATAGGCTATCGAAGTCAGGCGACAAACAAGCTGTCAAATTTTAAAATGTGTAAGAAATTTCCTAACTGAAAACGTTTTATCAAAGTTTCTTTTCTGCTTCTAGAGAGAGTCAAATTGGATTGGATTTTGATCTCAGAGATTTCATGTCATTCAGTGACTAAGTTGATTTGTTTAAAGTGGTGGACCACTTGTTGTTCGTTATTGTGGTCTTTTTATTGCCATGATGAATTTTGGGATTAAAATCATGTGAGGAAACCAGTCTATCATCACTTTCTTTCACAAAAATAAAAGCCATGCTATACGTACTGAGTTGCCCCCATTTGACCAGCTGCTCTCGCTTCTCTTTCACCACTCTGTTCTCATTAACTTTCGTTCGTATACATATTGGGGTATGTCTACGTCTCTAAGTAATCAGATTGAATGACAAACTAATTCAACGTTTTCAAAATGGAGCATTTAAGATAAAAAACACTGGCGCTGTTGTGACTGAAATCAATGAGCCTAAATGTACTACCTTCAGTTTAGTAGTGGTTTAGGAAAAGCAATTGAAATAAAGCTTTTGACAGGAACGAGTGACTTATATTTCAATGAATATGTGTGTATATATAAGTAACTGGGCAACTTAAGGGAATAAGTGAAATTGGCTGCACAGCATATATCAGCTTACTTCACAACGGATGTATATTCACATGGGAAACACTTGACATTTCGACATTAGACATTTCCCCGGGTACTCATATTAATAGTAAATGTATTAAGAAAGCAACTGCATAAATCCAGGTTTAAAAAACTTGTGACGTCAGTTCTGAAAAACTAGTAACGCTACTTCAGATTTCGAAAGCTTAGGGGGTACATAAATTGCTGCAAATATGTAAAAAAGACTCGGTTGCTTTCGACTCTATTATCTGTGCCCTCTCATTCGAGTTGCGCTGTCGAGAACCAATCATGGTGTAGCCGAATGGTTAAGGCGCCGGATTTCGGATCCAAAGGTCCCAGGTTCGATTCCCGTCTTAGCCTTAATGACGTTGCATTGTTTCTTTGAGCAAGAAACTTAGGCCACTGCTCCGCCGGTCGGATGAGGCGTTAAATTGGTTGGCCCGTGTGCCTCCTGGCTGGGGGTAGTGCACGCTAAAGAACCCTTAATCCACTTATCGTCAAGAGTAGGGCGCAGAGTTCCCGGTGGAAGGTAACACTATTGGGATCTACCAGCTTCTTGCAATGTGTTCCGCTTATCTCCTGCAAGGGAGTGTTGGTGCAAACGAGTCACGTACTCAAAATGGACACACATACGGGTTTGCTTCTGATCCCACCCCATCTACGCTAGAGGCTTGGAGCGTCGAAAGACGTTGTGCTCCGCTGCTACACGCATGAGCAGTTGATGGATGTCTTACTACCGGAGCCGAAAGGCCAAGATGGTGTTTGCTCCAGCTTCCCATTGTGGTGACAGCTTCCAGCCGACGTAGCGAGAGTTATACTAGCTATGACTGACGGGGAAAAGCAAAAAGAAACGCATATAATGGGAAGGCTATTGACGCGCCCGCAGAGAAGAAGAAGAAGAGAAGAACCAATCATAGTTTTTTTAAAAATCTCCCATCAGTTTTTTAGACAAACTATATAAGCGCGTAGCAATTCATTCCGCCGTCAGTTGGATGAGGCAGTCATTGTGAGTGGATGATGTAATAGCTTTGCACTCTATCTGCATTGCACTAAAGAGTACATAAGAAATAACTAAGATTAATTGAAGACAGAATTGTCAACATTTTTATGATTCTTTTAAGCCGAAAGAATTTGAAAGCATAAGCGTAAGCGGTCTCTCTGCAAGTATATACTTTGAAATAGTATACAGCGGGTTTGGAAAACCAGCAGCCGATAGTTAGCTTCAAGTTCAAGTTTGTTTAATTCAATAACAACAGCTGCATTCAATGGAGAAGTTTTGAAAATGAGTCAGTTAGACTCAATCTGTAGCAATGGAGTATCAGTTATAATTCACTTATAAGGTAGTTTTGGTTAGTTACTGAGCAATTTATTAAGAAGTAAAGGTAGAAAAAATAATCAGAAACTCAAAATAAGAAAAGCCGTAATTAGTATAAATATAAAACAATAAAAGGTAAAGTTAATTTTTCCTGAACTGAAAGTCTATATAAAGGGATGAATTCCTGGTAAACCGTCAGTCTGACTAGTTCTGTCACCGCGAGCGGTCGGTTTTTAAGAGCTCTCTCTGCGTTTACTAGCTAGCAACTGGTTATTATTAATATTTAGTTATTGCTTGTTTCCATTTATTTAGAACGAGGATTCTTTTTAACTGAAAAAGAAAAAAACGGAACGGTACTAAGTGCAAAGAACATATAAACACCCAAATAGTGAATATCAGAAAATTAGCAAAAGCTGAAATCTTTAGCTGGTTCAAAACTGTAAATAGGACCGAAATTAATAAGGCGAAGTTAATAAAAGGACGAAGTACAATAAACGATTAAGGACATATAAACGGCAAAGTACATATAAACGGTCAACTACATATAAAGGGTAATTACATAAAAGCAAGTGAAATGTCTGCTATTTCTAAGTTGAATGCTGCTATTGACACTGGATTTTGGAGAGATGACCCCCAGGTGACCAAGTCCCTTAGAGATAATGCCATGGCCCTCATAAAAACTGAATGGGATGGTAAAGAGGTAATTGGGACAGATGAGTTTTGGAATTATGCCCAATCCCTTCCCGAAGTCCCCGTCTCTATTAAGAGTTCAGTCCCCCACTGTCAAACTTGCAATGAATCGTTTCCTAGTTTGACCCATCTTCGAAATCACAATAAGCTGGAACATTCTTCTAAACGGGTGTATCACGGTGTGATAAGGTTTTTACTGAAAAACATAATTTCACTAGACATTTCAGAAACTTTCATCTTAATGAGGGCGCATCCTATGAATGCCGGAAGTGTGGCTTTAAATATAAAACTTACAGAGGTTATCAGGACCATTTGAGAACACACAGAGAGGCCCCAAAAGTCCCAGACCCCAAGAACTCTTAGACAAACCCACTTCTCTAATCTTCCGAGTGAGGACGCCCCGAAATTAACTAGAAGTGCGGTTCAGGAATTTCCGGAAGACCTGGCAAGAATTTACCGTGAAAATTGAGAGCCGAATTCGGACTCGCTACTTTGTCTCCTCCGGGATTCAGAATAGGTATAATTTTCGCTATAACTTTCTTTCTGTTTAATTTAATTTAAGTACTGTTTTAACGAAGTTTTTGTAAATATCTACTAAACGTTATTTATAATTATCCGCTTGTTTAGCTAACTGCTCTTAGTGACTACAGCTTTCAGCTTGTATTGCTGCTCGCCTTTCTATACTTTTAAAATATAAAGACAGAAGTTCTAAGGTTGACTGATAAACTACTTTTTGGAAATGCCAGCTATTTACGCTTTCTTTGATGTTTTCTTTTGTAGGCGCTTTGCTCTAAAATAGAATAGTTTAGTCCTTGGGTTCTCAATTTCTTAGTCTTTGATTTGTTCTGGATTATTTCTTATAGTCAGAATTTAAATTTAGCCTAGCAAACTCAAAAACCATTTCACAGTTTGGATTCGAACTGTTTGTAGCTTTGTCTTTGTATTGCGTTGTGCTTGTTTTTTATTTCCGAATTTAATTATTAGTTATTAGTATTATTATTTCTTTTATTATTAGCAATGTATGATATAGGACGTTGCTGAAGCCATTTTACTTAACAAAGAAGTTTCTTTGTTTTAGTAACTAGAAAGAGTCAACAAAATTTGGGTCATGAAATTGATGCAACTATCTCGAGAAAAGCAAAAAAGCGTTGTAAGGGAGAAAGCTATGTTGACGTAACTGGGGAATCAGATAGCGAAAAGGCAACCGTTCCTGACACTTTCCAGGAATGGAAGATTTTGGTGATGTTGATGTAGTCATGCTGACTGCGATAATCGTACTCTTAGAAATTGTGACTGGATAAGTAATGCTCACATCAATCAGTCCAAACTCTGCTTCGAGCGAAATTTCTGTCAGCTGGTCTTCAGGATTCTCTGCTGGGATATATGGAGGATGGACTCAGTCGTGTGGAAAATGGAAGTCTTCAAATCCATCATACCGAAGGAAATTATAGGATTCTTTCCTGTTACTTGAATAACGAAGTACATTTACGATTCAATGGCAACAGTTTTCAAACCAATTTCAAATCCAAGAAATCAGCTTAAGGTTTTGTAGCAGAAAGATAGTCGTCAGCCAATTGTGGTCAACATAGTGCCATGCCAGCACCAAAAAGGAGTATTCGACTGTCGCATAGCATAGCAAACTCCTCAGACATTTTACATGGCGGCTGTCCGCAGAGAAAGAAATTTGTTCTGTCAAAGATGAGAAAGCATCTGGAGCACTGTTTTGAGTCGGGCAATTTAACGGCGTTTCACGGTAAAACTGTAGCTTTTTCTCGGATTCAGCCTACTCAGTTTTGGTTTACAGAATAGCAGAGGTAACATACCCTTCTACCCTTCAATCTTAGCTTTCTTTCTGTTTAATTTAATTACTGTTTAACTTTAATTTATTTAAGTACTGTTTTAACGAAGTTTTTGTAAATATATACTAAACGTTATTTATAATTATCCGCCTGTTTAGCTAACTGCTATTAGTGACTACAGCTTTCAGCTTGTGTTGCTGCTCGTCTTTCTATACTTTTTAAATATAAAGTCAGAAGTTTTAAGGATGACTGATAAACTACTTTTTGGAAAACCCCTGCTATGTATGCTTTCTTTGATGTTTTCTTTTGCGTCCAGGTTTTTGTATTCAGCAAGTAACATTTTCCACTGCAGCTGCTTCGTTGAAAGATTTGGTGCCGTGGTGTTTTGAATGTTTCTCAGTCGCTGCAAAGCTTTATACACCATCTTAGATGAATGGACTTTTACTAGAAGCTTTGCTCTAACACAGCCTCGTTTAATTTTTGATGGTGGTCCTTGGGTTCTCAATTTTTTATTCTCCGTTGTTTTCTCAATTATTTCTTAGTCAGAATTTAAATTTAGCCTAGCAAACTCAAAAACCCTTTCACATTTCTGGTTGGAACTGTTCGTAGCTTTGTCTTTGTATTGCATTGGGCTTGTTTTTCTATTTCCAAATTTAATTATTAGTAATTAGTATTATTATTTAGTTTATTATTTTTAATGTATGATATGGCACGTTATTGAAGCTCTTTACTTAACAAAGATGTTTATTTGTTTTAGTTACTAGAAAGAGTCAACAAAATTTGGGTCATGAAATTGATGCAACTATCTCGAGAAAAGCAAAAAAGCAGTGTAAAGGAGAAACCTATGTTGACGTAACTGGGGAATCAGATAGCGAAAAGGCAACCGTTCCTGGCACTTTCCAGGAATGGAAGATTTTGGTGATGTTGATGTAGTCATGCTGACTGCGATAATCCTACTCTTAGAAATTGTGACTGGATAAGTAATGCTCACATCAATCAGTCCAAGCTCTGCTTCGAGCGAAATTTCTGTCAGCTGGTCTTCAGGATTCTCTGCTGGGATTGGAGGATGGACTCAGACGTGTGGAAAATGGAAGTCTTCAAATCCATCATACCGAAGGAAATCATAGGATTCTTTCCTGTTACTTGAATAACGAAGTACATTTACGATTCAATGGCAACAGTTTTCAAACCAATTTCAAATCCAAGAAATCAGCTTAAGGTTTTGTAGCAGAAAGATAGTCGTCAGCCAATTGTGGTCAACATAATGCCATGCCAGCACCAAAAAGGAGTATTCGACTGTCGCATAGCATAGCAAACTCCTCAGAGATTTTACATGGCGGCTGTCCGCAGAGAAAGAAATTTGTTCTGTCAAAGATGAGAAAGCATCTGGAGCACTGTTTTGAGTCGGGCAATTTAACGGCATTTCACGGTAAAACTGTAGCTTTTTCTCGGATTCAGCCTACTCAATTTTGGTTTACAGAATAGCAGAGGTTACATACCCTTCTCCCCTTCAATCTTACGTTTCTTTCTGTTTAATTTAATTTAAGTACTGTTTTAACGAAGGTTTTGTAAATATATACTAATTTTTATTAATAATCATCCGCCTGTTTATGTTCTTTAGCCAACTGCTCTTAGTGACTAAGTTCTAGCTTTCCAGCTTTCAGCTTGAGTTGCTGCTCGCCTTTCCATACTTTTTAAATATAAAGTCAGAAGTTCTAAGGATGACTGATAAACTACTTTTCGGAAACACCAGCTATGTACTAAAGTTTTTCAGTCAAGAACGTTTCCTGGTCGGGCCCGTTGTGATTCATAAAATTGGATTAAACTCATAGCGAAATGGAGATTTGGAAATTAAAGTTAGCGATTCCATTTGCAAATCAAGTAGCTACATATGGTATCCCAAAACTTTCTCAGATATATATGGATTAAACAGTTGGCAATGTTGGCTAGTTAAACAGAGTGGCTATGTGGTCAATTGTTGCCTGTCGCTTTGGCTATGTGGCAACTAACCACATAAGACTAAAAATTACCACATAATTTTTTCTTATCGTTAAGGTTTGGCTTAGGCTTTGGCTTAGATAATTAAGGAGCATTACCACTTGATATATACAAGAGGCTATGTTATATATATATATATATACAAGAGGCTATGTTGGCTACTTAAACAGAGCGGCTATGCGGTCAATTGTTGCCTGTCGCTTTGGCTATGTGGCAACTAACCACATAAGACTGAAAATTACCACATAATTTTTTCTTATTGTTAAGGTTTGGCTTAGCTGAGTAAGGAGCATTACCACTTGATATATACAAGAGGCTATGTTATATATATATATATATATATATATATATATATATATATATATATACAAATGTGCATATCGTGACATAGATAACACCATGGCTACATCGGGACAACCAGGATGCAAAGCTAATAACAGGGATACATGTGGACGTTTATCTCTTGCAACAAAATAGGGAAAGAAGCTTAAGAAACATTGAAACTAATATGTATACAAAATCAGCAATCCAGTAACAATATTTTCTTTTCTTTTTGTTTTTGTATCTCGTTTGTTACTCACTTTGCAGGCTATATACGATATAGCCATCTGTACATATGCTTTTGATCTCCAAAAATACGCTTTCCTTGATGTTTTCTTTTGCGTCTAGGCTTTTTCATTCGGCAAGTATTACATTTTCCACTCCAGCAGCTTCGCTGAAAGATTTTGTGCCGTTTTTTTGGATGTTTGCAGTTGTTGCAAAGCTTTATAGACCATTTTAGATGAATGGACTTTTGTAGAGGCTTTGCACTAACACAGCCTCGTTTAATT